>JAKOOJ010000023.1:9006834-9231834 GCA_022577455.1 Arizona elegans
GGGTGGAAGAATTGGACCGTTAAGTGGGATATCAAGTTTATTATAGCTATCTTCAGTCTGTAAGTGGTTTTGGGGAACATTGAGAGGAGGGGGGAGGTGGTGGAGGAGAAACCCCTGGGAAGCTGCTGGGGGAACCGAGTTTTGATCTGTTTGGTTTGTGCTAGCTGGGTGGAAATCGCCCTCTCGTCCTCCAGCTGGGCTAAGATGTTTCTAGAGGCCTCGTTGCAATTTGTTTCTCCGACTGTGACTTGGAAGCATCGAAAAGCAGAAGGGGATCAAACCCAGAAGCCAGTATCTTGTCACAGGTCGACCTAAATTGCTCGAGTTGTCGGGAGTAGCAAAGTTGGAGGTGGAATTGATTTCCGTTTACCTTAACCAGGTCAGACACTTTGATGCATCTTAATTTATATACTCCAGAAGAGCTTTAGCTAACATCTGGCATCTTCCAGCTAGGCCAAGCTTTTGAGTTGCGTACAGTTCCACCTCTTCTTTTCTTTTCGTTGTTATCGTTATCATTAGATGGTGTTGACCAGTGGTGAAATCCAACTTTTTTTTACTACCGGTTCTGTGGGCATGGCTTGGTAGGTATGGTGTGGCTTGGTGGGCGTGACTTTATGTGCGTGGCAGCGGAAGGATACTGCAAAATCTCCATTCCCTCCCCACTCCAGGGGAAGGATACTGCAAAATCTCCATTCCCTCCCCACTCCAGGGGAAGGATACTGCAAAATCTCCATTCCCTCCCCACTCCTGGGGGAAGGATACTTCAAAATCTCCATTCCCACCCCACTCCAGGGAAAGGATACTGCAAAATCCGCATTCCCTCCCCACTCCTGGGGGAATGATATTGCAAAATCCCCATTCCCTCCCCACTCCTGGGGGAAGGTTACTGCAAAATCTCCATTCCCACCCCACTTCAGGGAAAGGCTACTGCAAAATCCCCATTCCCATCCCACTCTGGGGCCAGCCAGAGGTGGTATTTGCCGGTTCTCCAATCTACTCAAAATTTCCGCTACCGGTTCTCCAGAACCTGTCAGAACCTGCTGGATTTCACCCGTGGTGTTGACCCACCTAGGATGAAAATGTCTTCACTGATTGTGTTATGGATCTTCATTTGCCGTGTTGGCCCAGTGCAGGTCAGTAGGTAGATGTTCTTCAACATCTCAAGTTAGATCTGAGAGAGATCTGGCCCAAAGAAAATTCTAGAATCCAGTTGTATTGCAGTATTTTATCCACTATGCTACACTGAGAGGGACGTGGTGGCTCATTGGCTAAGACGCTGAGCTTGTCAATCGAATTACGTTCATTCACAGCTGAGTCCCAATTAGTTGCAAAAAGTCCTTCGGGAGAAGTCCTTCAGGATAATCGCCAACCTTTATCTACTTGGCAAAGCCCCATGGAGTCCAGAATCAAACAGAGATGTCAACTGGGAACAGAATTAACAATGTAGCATTCCTGCAAAGGGCCCACGTGCCTTTACTCCTCCTTTAAGGTTTATAGGAGGGGCCAATCATCTCCTTACTCCCTTTTGTTTTAACTGCTCTTGCCTTCTCTGTGCATGCGCGCCCTAAGAACAGGCTCCTCCTGTTCCTCTGCCTCTCTGATGTCTGACTCTAGAGGCTCCAGAGTCCACGCATCACACCCAGATGACCCTGTTCCCCATCTCTGACTCCGATGCAGAACCCTTGTCTGGGCCTTCCCCAGACTCCAGGACTGGCCCATCTTCCTTCCCAGCCTCTTCACTGTCCGACTCCGCTGCCAGCTCCGTAGGCTACTGGCGGACCACAGTACCTTCATCTTCATCTGCCCAATCCCTGGGAGAAGTCCACAACGGGACCATCCATGATTAGGTAGCAATCCCTACTTCAAAGTCAAGGAATAAAGGATAAGGTGTACTTTTGGTGGGTTTTGATACTCTACTTTGATTTTTTTTTTTTTCCCCCGGTCCTCTCTTTGGCCTTATAGGAAATGCTAATACTAGGGGTTGCAATCCAGGAGGACAATTTTGTTGGCTTTCTACCATGCACTAGGTATGTCTAGTCCAGTGATGGAGAACCTTTTCGGCACCAAGTGCTGCAAAGAGAGCGTGGGTGTGTGCGTACTTGTCGGTGCCACAACCTGGAAGAGGAGCTGTCCAGGGTGCAGGCGCACACTCGAAAATGAACTTCCGGTTTCAGCTACTGAACTTCCGGTTTCAGCCAGCTACTCTTCTGGGTTTCTGGTGCGTATTCGTACACGACAATCACCTCATGCAGGAAAACAGAAGATCAGCTGTTCCAGTTTCCGGCACTGCCACATGCAAAAAGGCCAGCTGATTGTCGTGTGTGCATGTACCCCAGAAACCTATAAGAGGAATGGCGCCGCCGCACGTCCCAGGTGACATGGCTCTGCGTGCCACAGATTCGCCATCACAAATCTAGTCTAATGACAAGATAGCAGTCGTCCAATATTTGAGGGGCTGTTTCTCTAAAACGGGTGGGCAACTGTGGCCCTTTTACAACCTGTGGACTTCAACTCCCAGAATTCCTGAGACAGCCAAGCTGGCTCAGGAATTCTGGGAGTTGAAGTTCACAGGTCATAAAGGGGCCATATTTGCCCACCCCTGCTCTAAAGCATCAGAAGGCAGGACGAGAAGCAACAGGTGGAAGTTAATCAAGGAGAGAAGCAACCTGGAAACAAGGAGAAATTTCCAAATGGTGAGAACAATCAATCAGTGGAATGGCTTAGCTTCAGAAGTTGTGGGGGCTCCAGTACTGGAGGCTTTTAAGAAGAGATTGGCTTCTCCAAAATGGTTATATGGGGTTGGACTAGAAGGCCTCCAAGATCCCTTCCAACTGTGTTATTCTGTCATTTGTAACACTTCTTATGTCCAGCTTAATGGCATGAGCAAAACTAACAAGTGGATGAATTTGTCAAAACGTGGATTCCTGTTTTATAAGAGAAGAGTGAATATTTAGCGAACCAAATATAAATAAATTAAATAAAACTTGGAGGGAAGCCAAGCATTAAATAACAGTACTATTAGGAATATAGCCCTAATATCAGTCCTAGGAGCTAGTGATTATTTATTTTATTCATTAAACATGAAACTCAAGTCAACTGAACATTCAAAAATGCATCACAAATACCATTGACTGGTGCTAATGGTTGATACGGGTTGCTGCCAGCGTCCTAGGTATTAACCAAGTACCTTCTTAAGATGCCCATGTAAACTGATTATTATTATTACTATTGTTTAATAATCATAAAAATATGATTACAACTTGACATGGGCCTGGCTTAAGATGGGAACCATCAAGAAAGAAACGGTAGGTTTAATACTGGCTGCTCAAGATCAAGCACTACAAACTAATGCCATGAAAGCGAAGATACAAAAATCCACCGACAATCCAAACTGCCGACTTTGCAACCAAACTGTTTCACATTTAATATGTGAGTGCAGCAAAATCGCACAGACCGATTACAAAGCTAGACACGATCGAGTTGCTAAATTAATCCACTGGTCATTATGTAAAAAATACGACTTACCTGTATCCAAAAATGTCAATAAATTATACGGGAGCACAAAGTGGAAAAAGTTATAGAAAATGAGAAGGTGAAGATCTTGTGGGACTTTTGAATACAGACGGATCGTCACTTGGAACACAACACACCAGATATCACAGTTGTCGAAAACTGAAACGTACAATTTATTGACATCGCGGTACCAGGAGACGCCAGAGTTGAAGAAAAAGAACTGGAAAAAAAAATCACGAAATATCGCAACCTAACCATCGAAACTACGTGATTATGGATGAAACATGTCACCGTGATACCCATTGTCATCGGAGTACTTGGTATCCTGTCCAAGAATTTTATAAGATACATCAATAAATTGCAGCTTCCTGCAATAACACCAGCAGAACTGCAAAAAACTGCGCTACTTGGAACATCGTACTTGGTTGATCCCTAGGACGCTGGCAGCAACCCGTATCAACCATTAGCACCAGTCAATGGTATTTGTGATGCATTTTTAAATGTTCAGTTGACTGAGTTTCATGTTTCATGAATAAAAGAGATAATAATAATAATTAATAATTAATAATAATATAATTATTAGGAAGGTACTTGGTTGATACCTAGGACACTGGCAGCAACCCATATCAACCATTAACACCAGTCAGTGGTATTTGTGATGCATTTTTGAATGTTCAGTTGACTGAGTTTCATGTTTAATGAATAAAAGAGATAATAATAATTATTATTATTAAGAATATAATTATTAAGAAGGTACTTGGTTGATACCTAGGACGCTGAAACCCATATCAACCATTAACACCAGTCAGTGGTATTTGTGACACATTTTTCAATGTTCAGTTGACTGAGTTTCATGTTTAATGAATAAAAGAGATAATAATAATTATTATTAAGAATTATTAAGAATATAATTATTAAGAAGCTACTTGGTTGATACTTAGGACGCTGAAACCCATATCAACCGTTAACACCAGTCAGTGTTATTTGTGATACATTTTTCAATGTTCAGTTGACTGAGTTTCATGTTTCATGAATAAAAGAGATAGCAATAATAATTATTAATTATTAATAATATACTTATTAAGAAGGTACTTACTTGGTTGATACCTAGGACGCTGGCAGCAACCCATATCAACCATTAACACCAGTCAATGGTATTTGTGATGCATTTTTGAATTTTCAGTTGGCTGAGCTTCATGTTTATTGAATACAGTATATATAATAATAATAATTGTCAGCACTTCAACCTGCATTTACTCTAGTGCTGACATAAGAAGGAGAAGAGGGAGCAGCTGGCAAGAGGATGCGTGACTTTTCACCTACTTATTTTCCCTGAAGATAATATCCCCTAGGAGATGGGATGGGAGGGGGGACATTCCTGGGAGCTGAAGTAGTAGATATGGGGAGAGTGATTTGGAAGATGGCCAATGAGACGCAGAGAATTGGGGAACGGAAAGGGAAGGTTTGGGGTCAGGAAGTCAGTGTTGGCTACGCCATAATCGGGGACAGATTGTCGTGCTAAATAAATGAAAGATTTCATCAAAGACTATTTGTTAGGAAATGCAATTTATTTTAATTGAGACGACATCGAAACCTGACAATAATAGCCGCCCCAAAATCAACAGTGGGATCCCTGAACGATCGGTTGTGTCCTTGAAAACTTGCAGTGTTGTGTTCCACTCCAAAGTGTGTGTAATTTACAACCCAGATAATTCCTTCTCTGTGTGTGTGTGTGTGTTTTTTTCCTTGTGTGTATTTTTTTTTCCCGGAGAGTGTGTATTTTCTTTGTAATAAAACCTTGGCTTAGGCAAATAAATTTGCAGAGACAGTTTTACTGACAGCTGCCCCCCCCCCTCCTCCACTTTCTCCCACAGCCCTTTTCCCATGTAATAAAATGGAGGAGGGGGGAAGAAACCCAAACCAGAATGAAATTTCATTCTAGGACAACGCGGGGTGCATTTTAAAAAACCAGAGCTGTGTTGAGCGGAGGTGTGTGCAGAAGTTCTTCTGAAGGGCCGTTCAGCTTTCATCTCGCCCCCGTTTCAAGTTTGACCCGCTCTCGGCCCCAAGAAAATAAATCATAAAGTGAGGTCAGAAATCATCCCGACCGAGTTACCCCCAAGGATGGATGGGAAAGATTTTTTTTCCGGTGTTCCTTTTTTATCAAAACAGATGCAAAGTGTTTCATTGGGGAAAGTTCTCTTTCATTTCTTTCCACCCGGGTGCGGGGGGAGGGAATACCGGGGTAGAATTTACTACGGGTGGTAGTCCTCGTTTAGCAACTGCCTCGTTTAGGGACCGTTTGCAGTTAACGACACAGGTGAGAAAGGTTTACGGGCCGTCCTTGCAGTTTGATGACCTTTGCAGCGGAGGGGGGTTTCAGCAGGTTCTGACCAGTTCTGGAGAACCGGTACCGGAAATTTTGAGTAGTTCGGAGAACCGGTAGTAAAAATTCTGACTGGCCCCGGCCCCCATCTATTCTCTGCCTCCTGATCGGGAGGAAATGGGGATTTTGCAGTATCCTTCCCCTGGAGTGGGGAGGGAATGGAGATTTTACAGTATCCTTCCCTGCCACACCCATAGAACTGGTAGTAAAAAAATTTGAAACCCACCACCGCTTTGCAGGTCTGTACGATCATAATTTACAGCCGCGGTTTCCTTTCGCGACTGCTTTGCTTAACAATCAGGTTGCAGGTCCCAGTTGTGGCCGCTAAACAAGGACTTACCTCCATTTCCATACGTTTCTTTGCCCATTCGCAGCATCTGGGCCCAAAGTGGCTTCCGGGATCGGTGTCAATGTCAAACCACGATCAGCAAAACCATGGGTCACTACGTCATCCTATGTCAGTGATGGCTAACCTATGGCACGAGTGCCACAGGTGGCACGTGGGGCCATATCTATGGGCACACAACCGTTGCTCTAGCTCAGCTCCAGCACACCGGACAGCTGATTTTTGGGCCTTCTGGGCCCACCGGAAGTTGGGAAACGGGCCATTTCCAGCCTCCTGAGGGCCTCCGGGGAGTTGGGGAGGCTGTTTTCGCCCTCCCGAGGCTCCAAGAAAACCCCTGGAGCCTGGGGAGGGCGAAAAAACAGGCCTTCTGGGCCCACCAGTAACTTTTTTGCCATTGTGTGCCAAAAGTGGGGAGAGCATGGAGGGGTTGCGCACACATGCGCAGGGGGTGGGTGGGCCATGGGGGGCATTGAATTATAGGTGTGGGCACACATGCATGTGACCACCCCCCCCCCCCCATGCTCCCCTCGCTTTTGGCACGTGACAGCAAAAAAAATTAGCCATCACTGTCCTATGTCTTCGCTCAATCAATAGATTCCCCATTAAGGTTATGCAAAAGAAATTAATCTTTTATCTTTATCAATAAAGGAGAACATTTGCAGCTCAGAGTTGAAACGAGGGGTCCTTGGTGCTCTCTGAGCTGGGTTGTTTTCTGGCAGACGTTTTATTACCCAACTAGCTAGTTGGTGCTAAATAGCACTGGTGATGTTACCTGGTTCGGTTATGAAACAGCCGAACTCCAAAGCTCCAAAGATTCCTTGTCATCCTTTAAAGATGCCAAAGATGATGGCTTAGCCTGTGACGCCACTGCAGCCAATTGAGACTTTAGCGAGCTAACCCTGTTTACAAAACTATGGTTTATTCGTGTTACGTGAATGCAGGGGCTTAGCTCTTCATCTCCCTAACACCTTCAGCATCGACAGGGCTGGTGACGGTGCAGGGCAAGGAATTCTTCTACTCTCCCAATTCCTGCCCCCTTGTCCGCCCCCATGTGCCCGTGTCCCCTCCCCATCTCCCCACATATTTATTTATTTATTTATTCCCTAGACATTTGCTTTGGGGGAGCTTATTAGCACCCTCTGCGTTTTCACATTTCCCTCGGAAAAGACATTTTGACACTGCCGGCAGGTATGCTATTTCATTAGCAGGTTCGCGCCTTGTCACCTATTATCTTGGAAACAACGAGGTGTAACTTGAGAGTAGCTGAGGCGGAAGAGAAAGGGCAGAGCTCTTGATTCTGCTGGTCTGAAGAATCTTTGCCTTTCTCGCTCTCCGTCCTTTTCCTGGCCTCCCCTTCGGGGCCAGCGAGCAAGCAGGATGCACCATATGACGTCTGAAGGACGTGCTTTGAGGTCTTACAAAATGGCAGCCGTGTTGGGTCTGGCCCAGCCCTTTACTGGAGACTGATGTGGTAACTCCCTGTTGCCCTAGGATGCTCTTACTTGCCTTTCTTTGTTTTTATTGGAGAAGATAACTCTGTTTTCTTCCATCCATCCATCCACCTATTTATCCATCCATTCAACTTGTCCATCTGTCTGTCATCTCCCTCTGACATCTGTCTGTCTGTCTGTCTATCCTATCTATCTATCTATCTATCTATCTATCTATCTATCTATCTATCTATCTATCTATCTAATCTCTGTCACACACATGTAATTATCTATATCCATCCACCATCCATCCATCATTTTTCTCAGACATGTCTGTCTGTCTGTCTATCTATCTACTCTCTGTCACACACACATGTAATTATCTATATTCATCCATCAATCCACCATCCATCCATCATTTTTCTCAGACATCTGTTTGTCTCTCTGTCTGTCTGTCTGTCTGTCTGTCTATCTATCTATCTATCTATCTATCTATCTATCTATCTATCTATCTATCTATCATCTATCTATCTAATCTCTGTCACACACATGTAATTATCTATATCCGTCCACCATCCATCCATCATTTTTCTCAGACATGTCTGTCTGTCTATCTATCTACTCTCTGTCACACACACATGTAATTATCTATATTCATCCATCAATCCACCATCCATCCATCATTTTTCTCAGACATCTCTGTCTGTCTCTCTGTCTGTCTGTCTGTCTGTCTATCTATCTATCTATCTATCATCTATCTATCTATCTATCATCTATCTATCTAATCTCTGTCACACACATGTAATTATCTATATCCGTCCACCATCCATCCATCATTTTTCTCAGACATGTCTGTCTGTCTGTCTATCTATCTACTCTCTGTCACACACACATGTAATTATCTATATTCATCCATCAATCCACCATCATCCATCATTTTTCTCAGACATCTCTGTCTGTCTCTCTGTCTGTCTGTCTGTCTGTCTATCTATCTATCTATCATCTATCTATCTATCTATCTATCTATCTATCTATCTATCTATCTATCATCTATCTATCTAATCTCTGTCACACACATGTAATTATCTATATCCATCCACCATCCATCCATCATTTTTCTCAGACATGTCTGTCTGTCTGTCTATCTATCTACTCTCTGTCACACACACATGTAATTATCTATATTCATCCATCAATCCACCATCCATCCATCATTTTTCTCAGACATGTCTGTCTGTCTGTCTGTCTGTCTGTCTGTCTATCTATCTATCTATCTATCTATCTATCTATCATCTATCTATCTAATCTCTGTCACACACATGTAATTATCTATATCCATCCACCATCCATCCATCATTTTTCTCAGACATGTCTGTCTGTCTGTCTGTCTATCTATCTACTCTCTGTCACACACACATGTAATTATCTATATTCATCCATCAATCCACCATCCATCCATCATTTTTCTCAGACATCTCTGTCTGTCTCTCTGTCTGTCTATCTATCTATCTATCTATCTATCTATCTATCATCTATCTATCTATCTATCATCTATCTATCTAATCTCTGTCACACACATGTAATTATCTATATCCATCCACCATCCATCCATCATTTTTCTCAGACATGTCTGTCTGTCTGTCTGTCTATCTATCTACTCTCTGTCACACAGACATGTAATTATCTATATTCATCCATCAATCCACCATCCATCCATCATTTTTCTCAGACATCTCTGTCTGTCTGTCTATCTGTCTATCTATCTATCTATCTATCTATCTATCTATCTATCTACTCTCTGTCACACAGACATGTAATTATCTATATTCATCCATCAATCCACCATCCATCCATCATTTTTCTCAGACATCTCTGTCTGTCTCTCTGTCTGTCTGTCTGTCTTTCTGTCTCTCTGTCATCTCTCACATATCTATTATCTCACACATCTAATTATCTATCTATCCTTTCTTTCTTTCTTTCTTTCTTTCCTCTCCCCCCCTCCCCCTCCCCCATTCACATTTCATACGAGTTTATTTTTAAACATTACTTAGCTGCAAAGAATGCAAAGCAAGTTAAGAGAAATACGAAGGGGTGAGAGGTGAAAAAAACATTTCAAAATTATTTCAGGGGAAAATGGTAGTAGAACTAAGTGTTTGCAAGTGGGAGTCTGGGCAAATCAGCATATAATTGCGAAGGAAACTGCATAATTGTCTCGTGGCCAAATCTACTTGTTTGAACACCGTATTATTGCATCGAAGAAGCAGATACGAAATCGTGATTTCAGCTGGTGATCTTCAGTGAAATAAAGATGGCTTGTTCATTTATTGTTTCTGGAAATTGCGACAAGCAGGTTCAAGTAAGGTCCTGGTTAGGTGTGATGCGTGAACTGTAGTTAAATTTATTTATTTACGGTAGTTAAAGGCCTTCTGGGAATCAACCTTGTTCTTTTTACAGTGGGATGAGTGTCATGCCTGAAAGGGGATTCAGGCAATCTAGTCTTTTCTTTCCCCAGTTCAGCCAGCAAAGATATTGGTTGGGAGGATGGAATTTGCGGAAGTTGCAATCTACACTCTCAACAACCAGTTGAGTTCGATGTCTAATAGGAGGTGGTGTCAATCAGGGATGAAATGCTACCGGTTCGGACCAGTTCGGGTGATCCGGTAGCAAAAAATGCCCGGTAGTAGACTTATAGAACCGGTAGCAGCGGATTTCACCGCTGGTGTCAATGTGTAAATGTACGAGATGTTCAACCATCAACCAGGAGAGGTGGTGAACATCTCATGAACTTCCTTCTGTCCTTTGACATCTTCTGAAGCGCTCCAAAATTTCAATTTTTCTCTTCTCTGGTCTCTCCCTAGGTTACAGACGGTGGCACCATCAAACAGAAAATCTTCACCTTCGATGCCATGTTCTCCACCAACCAGTCACACATGGAGAACTACCGTAAGAGGGAGGACCTGGTCTACCAGTCCACAGTGAGGTAACTCCAAACCATCTCCTTCAAAATAATCCAGCACGCCGTTAACAGCACAGAGATACGAACAGAGGTTCACTCATCTGTGGAATATCCTGTTACAAATTTCTTCAATCCAGCATTTTCCCCCCCCCTTCCCCCCCTCAGAGTCAAGTTGATTTGATTTAGCAACAGAAACGTAATTATAATGGATCACTAATCCATGTTCAGCTGATGAATGGAATGAAGTGGCTTGGAGGGAGTCTTACGGAGATTCTGAGTCTTTTTTTTCAAAAGGCAACTGGACTTTCTGGTTTTTCTTTGGAGACGTTTTGCTCAGTGGTGGGTTCCTCCCGGTTCGGCCCGGTTCGGCCGAGCCGGTAGCGGTGACGATATGACATCAACGAACCAGTTCTCTTTGTTTGGGAGCTGGGCCCTCCTGCCCCCCCGTGTTATTCTTACCTTTTATTTGGCCCCGCCCCCAATCTATTTGCTGCCTCCCGAGTCCCAGCTGATTGGCTAGAAGGAAAAAAATCTATTTAAACTCTTGCCACGGGGCATCAAAGAGCCGCCCTACAGCTGATCAGTGTTAAAAGGCAGTGTGGTGGTAGACCAGTGCGCTCGAAATACAAATGGGTAGACTGGTGCCTCCAAAAACAAATGAGTAGACCGGTGCCTCAAACAAATGAGTAGACCGGTGCCTCCAAAAACAAATGGGTAGACCGGTGCCTCCAAAAACAAATGGGTAGACCGGTGCCTCCAAAAACAAATGAGTAGACCGGTGCCTCCAAAAACAAATGAGTAGACCGGTGCCTCCAAAAACAAATGAGTAGACCGGTGCCTCCAAAAACAAATGGGTAGACTGGTACAGCTCTGCAAGCAGTTAAAAGCCTAGTAGACCAGTACTTCTGCTAAATCCTAAAGAATTGTCACATGACCATCAAACCACGCCCACAAAATAAGCCACACCCACAGAACTGGTAGTAAAAAAAATTTAGAACCTACTCCTGGTTTTGCTTCTCCTCCAAGGAGTTTCTTCAACTCTGACTGGATGGTGGGGAATGGAAGGATTTATACTCCATTAAGGTCATAAACCTCTAAGCGGCCTCAACGACTCTCTAAAAGGATGAAAATGACCAGCTGTCTGCAAGGAGTATCAATCCTTCCCTTCCCCACCATCCAGTCAGAGCTGAAGAAGCTTCTTGGATGAGAAGCAAAACCTCTTCAAAGGAAAAAAAACAGAAAGTCCAGTGGTCTCTCAAAAAACAAAACAAAAACACTTTTGGGCTTGCTTGGAGGATCTGAATGAAATCCATCATTTCAGTTGGATCTGGCTTGATGAGGACCCTTTTATGGCTCTTGGCATCAATGATACCAGTCGTAAGTCGAGGACTTCACAACCGTGGCATTCGCTCTACAACCACCGTAAAAACGATAGTAAAATTGTTTCGGTTCCTATGGGTGACCCGCTTCTACACCTGTCATCACTTACGACCGTACAGGTAGTCCTCAATTTACAGCCATTTGCTTAGTGACCGTTCAAAGTTACAACCGCCCTGAAAAAAAGTGACTTACGACTGTTCTTCACACCGACGACAGTTGAAGCATCCCCACGATCAAAATTCAGACGCTTGGCAACTGGGTCATATTTATGACAGTTGCTCATGTCCCGGGAGCCACTTTCATGGGACTAACTTAACAACTCCCTTAACCACGGTAGCAAAGAAAAGTTGTAAAACGGGGTGAAACTCACTTAATGACTTCCTTGTTTAACCACAGAAATTTTGGGCTCGCTTGTTGGTCGTAACATCGAGGATTACCCGTAATGGGAAATCCCTATTACGGTCGTAAGTCGAGGAGTACCTTCTATGCCACCTTGAGCTCTGGCCCACGTCTTTGGGGCATCGCTTTCTCTGGGCAGTTGTGATGGTGGGTTGCTGACAACATGCCCAGTGGGATAGAGGCAGGGTTGGGATTCAGCCGGTTTGGACCGGATGCTAATTTTACTTCTGGTTCATCGAACCGGTAGTTGCAAGGACTGGCTGGCCCGTCCCACCTTGCCCCGCCCCTCCTAGGAATTTCCACGCGGCCCATTTCAGATGCTAGGAGGCTCTGGGAGGGTGAAAAACGGGCCTCCGGGAAGTCGGGAAACGGGCCCGTTTCCGGTCTCCGGAGGGCCTCCAGAGCCTGGAGGAGACCGTTTTCACCCAGAGGCTCAAGAAAAGCCTCCGGAGCCTGGGGAGGGCGAAAATTCCCTCCTCCCCACCGTGGTGCAGGAGGCCGAGTAGGCCACGCCCACCCAGTAACCGGGCAGAGAACCGGTTCCTAATATTCCTAAAATTTTTGAATCCCAACCCTGGATAGAGGTGACTGTGTTGCAACCAGTCACGTTCTGAGCAGAAGGACCAGGAAGCTCTGTTCAGAAGGAAAAGAAACGTAGGAAATAAGAATTAACACACGGTGTGGGGAAACCAGGGTTAGGGGAGAGAAAAGGGCAGAAACGGGGAAGTGGGGGTTTGGAAGGAGAGCCCCTCAGCAGAAAGGACCATGACTCATCGCGGGCAACCGTGGCCGCCCGAGTTGTCGGCAGACGGAGCTCTTGCCGTCGCTGCTTGATTGGCGAGAGAGAGAGAGAGAGAGAGACGTGGGGGATAAGGAGTCCACATTTACATATAAATGAAGATATTTACAAATTAATGCATTTTGAGCAAAAGGAAGGTCCCAGCGCTGCAGCTGCCAAGGCGACAACCTGCCGAAGAATGGGCTGGAGGGGAGGGGGAGGGGGATCCGGTAGCTAGTGCGAGGCATCAGGAGCGGGTCCTCCGAATGGGTTTCCCCACTTCCAGGGGACCTGGCTCTCTCAGCTCAATCAATTAATCAGAATAGAGCAGGAAGGGACCTTTGGAGGTCTTCTAGCTGAAGCAGGAGACCCTACACCATTTCAGACAAGTGACTGTCCAGTCTTTTCTTAAAAGCCTCCAGTGATGAAAGCACCCACAATTTCCGGTGGCAAGCTGTTCCACGGGTTAATTAGGAAGTTTTTCCTTCGTTCCAGGTTGCTTCTCTCCTTGATTAGTTTCCATCCGTTGTTTCTTGTCTTGCCTTCTGGTGCTTTGAGAAAACAAGTGGACCCCCTCCTCTTAGGGGCAGCCTTTCAAGAAGAGGGGGGACGGAGAGAGAGCTGCAGCTTACAGGTAGTCCTCATCTTACGACTATAATTGGGGCCAGAAATTCCGTGGCTAAGCAATTCGTTCATTTATTTTATGACATTTATACCAGAAGTGGTATTCAGCTGGTATTCGGGTTCGGACTGGTTTGGGCTAACTGGTAGTGGGTACCCATCCAGGCGAAATCCCGTCCTATATCACTGTGTTTTTGATGTCGCATCAGAGATGAAATGCTCCCGGTTCGGACTGGATCGCCCGAACCGGTAGCGATGGAGGCGGGTGGTTCAGAGAACCAGTAGCAAAAATCCCTGCCCCCCACCCCATGCCCAGCTGAGCCGTGTGATCCTCAGAGGCTTTTCTTCTTTTAAATGCCTCTGATGATCCAAGCTGAGTTGCCTGATCGGCAGAGGCATTTAAAAGAAAAAAAGTCTCTGATGATCAGGCAACTCAGCTGGGATCATCAGAGGCTTTTGAAAGCCTTTTTTTTACAACCTCTTCGCCGAAGGGGTTGTAGAAAAAATGCTTTTAAAAGCCTCTGACGATCCGGCAACTCAGGTGGGATCGTCAGAGGCTTTTAAAAGAAAAAAAAGCCTCTGATGATCCTGTAACTCAGCTGGGATTGTCAGAGGCTTTTAAAAGCAAAATGGTTTTAAAAGTAAAAAAAAAAAAAAAAAAGGTGGCTATGCCCACCCAATCACATTACCCCCCCCCACCAAGCCACGCCCACAAAACCAGTAGTAACAAATTTTAGATTTCACCACTGTGTTGCATGTATGTATGATGGCATGCGCAAGCGAATTGCCTTGTTTTGTGATTTCCGATACTGGCCGAAATGGCTGCTACAGTATGTGAAGCCCACCTGTGAGTTATACGCAGTTGTTAAGTGAGTCGCGCCCAATTTTATGACCTTGCTGCTGCAGTCGTTAAGCGAAGCATGCTGTCGTTGAGAGAACCAGGCTTCCCTTATCACGGCTTGTTCGGGGGGGGGGCGGTTGGAAACGGAGCTCCCCCGATTCCCGACTCTACCGCCACCGTCATGAACGCCTGTCCGATGCCAGGCTCTCGAATTTTGATGGCCATGTGGCCGCAGGGACGTCGTAAGTGCAAGGATCGGTCCTAAAGTCTCCTTTTTCCCCGCCGTCGTAACTTTGAATAGTCATTAAATGGAAGGTCGTAAGTGGAGGAAAATCTGTACAAGCAAAAGTCCTTTTTTTTTTTGCAGAAGATCCCATGCTAGGTGAGAGAAACTTCTCAGGTTCTCCATTCTCCAGCATCCCCTTAAAGGCCAATGGGAGAAAGGGGAACGTTAGGGAGGGGGGGGGGCTGAAGGAAGCTTCAATTTTGCCCCCCCCCCTTCTATAAGTGAGCTCAACCTCCCCGTCCTCAAATCCCCTCCAGGTTCTAGCTTTTCTTCCGACGGCTTCCCATTGCTTCGCCTCCTGGGCTCTGCGCATAATTATGCACATAAAATATATTCCCACGATGGGGCTTGCAAATGGGGGGTGGAGGGGGTGGGTGGGTGGGAATCGGAGGGAAATTGAAGAAGCTTTTAATGAAAGGAATAAATCTTTGCATTTATAGTTAAACTCGGCCACTTTGCAGGACAGGAGGAATGGGAAAGTCACACACACACACCTCTTGCCCAGTGGTGAAATCCAAATTTTTTTACTACCGGTTCGGTGGGTGTGGCTTGGTGGGTGTGGCAGGGGAAGGATACTGCAAAATCTCCATTCCCTCCCCACTCCTGGGGGAAGGATACTGCAAAATCCCCATTCCCTCCCCACTCCAGGGGAAGGATACAGCAAAATCCCCATTCCCTCCCCACTCCAGGGGAAGGATATTACAAAATCCCCATTCCCATCCCACTCCTGGGGGAAGGATACTGCAAAATCCACATTCCCACCCCACTCCTGGGGGAAGGATACTGCAAAATCCACATTCCCACCCCAGTCCTCGGGGAAGGGTAGTGCAAAATCCACATTCCCACCCCACTCCTGGGGGACGGATACTGCAAAATCCCCATTCCCACCTCACTCAGGGGCCAGCCAGAGATGGTATTTGCCGGTTCTCCGAACTGCTCAAAATTTCCGCTACCGGTTCGTCAGAACCTGTCAGAACCTGCTGGATTTCACCCCTGCCCTCACTCATGTTTTCCAAAGCC
The DNA here is from genome assembly GCA_022577455.1 of Arizona elegans. Classification (NCBI taxonomy): domain Eukaryota; kingdom Metazoa; phylum Chordata; class Lepidosauria; order Squamata; family Colubridae; genus Arizona; species Arizona elegans. The sequence continues at coordinate 9,022,791 of JAKOOJ010000023.1, forward strand.
CCAGGGCTGTTTTTCTCATTCTCTCTCCCATCAAGCGTAGCCAAGGCCGCTCTTGGGTTCAGCCCCTTGGAGACCGGTTCTGTTGGGGAAGGAAGGGCCTTGGGCTCAAGTCCTCCAACTGAACCCCTTTTATTTATTTTTGCAGCTGTCTCTGGATGCCCAAATGCAGCCTCTCAAAGGGCTTAATTTTCTTTCTAGCCCTGAACTTCAGTTTTTCACGCCTACAATTACAAAAAAAACCACCACCGCTCCTTCGATTCAACCCAGCTGCCGGCAATAACACGGCATCTCCATCTCAATGGTAAAAAAAGGGGGTCCCTCCCCCAATTTCCTCGTCCACCCCCCCCCAAAACGAAGCACATTCCATCCACTCTGCTTATCTCTCCAGATGCAGCTAAAGTAAACTGTTGACCGCAGCAAAACAGCAACCTCTCTGGCTCTGAGCAGTTGGGTGTTCTTGAACCCATCTCCCACAGCCAAGCCAGCATGGGCCGTGGCAAGGCATAATGGGCCTCGTCGTTTAGCAAGGTTGAGAGATACACAAGCCTGTTTTGAGAGTCTCTGGGACCTTCTCTAGATTATCCTAAGAAATAGAAAGAGGTCTGGAGAGGATAAAATCTCCAGGGTAGGCCAGATATTTTGTTTTTTCATTCTTTCTTTCCTCCCTCCCTCCCTCCTTCTTGCTTTTTCTTTTATTCCCTCCCTTTCTTTTTCTTTCATTCTCTTTTCCCTCCTCCCTCCTCTACATTTTTCTTTCTTTCCTTTCTTTATTTGTCCCTTTCTCCTTCCCTCCCTCCCTCCCTTTTTCTTTCATTCTCTTATCCCCCATCCCTCCCGCCCGCCTCTATTTTTCTTTCTCTCCTTTTTTCTTTTGTCCTTTTCTTCCCTCCCTCCTTTCCTCCCTTCTTCTCATCCCTTCCTTTCTCAACCTTTCCTTTCTCATATCCCTTCCTCCCTCCCTCCCTCCTATTACCTTCCCCTATCCCTTCCTCCCTCCTTTCTTTCCTTTCTCTCATCCCTTCCTTTCTCATATCCCTTCCTCTCTCCCTCCCTCCCATTCCTTCCCCATCCCTCCCTCCCTCCTTTCCAATCTTTCTCTCATGCCTTCCTTCCCTCCCTCCCTCCTTCCTTCCTCTTATCTCTCCATTCCTTCCTTTCATCCCTCCCTCCCTCCTATTACCATCCCCTATCCCTTCCTTCCTTCCTCCTTTCTTTCCTTTCTCTCATCCCTTCCTTTCTCATATCCCTCCCTCCCTCCCATTACCTTCCCCATCCATTTGTCCCTCCCTCCTTTCCTCCCTCAATTTCATCCCTTCCTTTCTCATATCCCTCCCTCCCTCCCTCCCATTACCTTCCCCATCCATTCCTCCCTCCTTTCCTTCCTCAATCTCATCTCTTCCTCCCTCCCTCCTATTACCTTCCCCTATCCCTTCCTCCCTCCTTTCCATTCTTTCTCTCATCCCTTCCTTCCTTCCCTCCATCCCTCCTTCCTTGCTCTTATCTCTCCATTCCTTCCTTCCTTTCCTCCCTCCCTCCTTTCTTCCCTCCCTCCCTCCCTCCTTTTCTCTCTCTCTCTCTTTCTTTCTTTCCTCCCTCCCTCCCTCCCTCCCTTTCTTCCTTCTCTCTCTCTCCCTCCCTCCCTCTCTTTCTTTCTTTTTTCTTTCTTTCTTTCCTCCCTCCCTCCCTTCCTCCCTCCCTCCCTCCCAACATTCAAAACCCAGCATTTTATGCTGGCTGCCGTTTGCACATTTGCAAATTATCCATGTAATCTGCGTCTTTTCCCGCATGCCTCGAGAGTGAGCGTACCCATTTTTCTTGAAATGGCGCTGTGTGACAGGCATTTCTCTGATTTGCCCACCGCAACCCTGCCGGTTTCGGCGGGCAACCACGCAGAGGTGCAAGCATTTCAAACTAGTCAGAAATCTGTAACAAAAACACAACAACAGGGGGATTTTTTTCTCCCCTTCCCTTCCAGCTTGTGTTTTCGGACAGTCGTCCCTGTCCCCCTGGCCCTCCCTCCCTGCTGCCAATCCAGCTAATTAATTACAGCTGTTTGCCTCTTCTATTTTTAAATCCTTTGCTGCCAAAACCCTAATCAGCTGCTCATTCATTGTATGTCTGCAACTTGGCTCGCTGCCTTCGTCCCCAACATCAGCTTGAGACCCCTTTGTGAGTAGGCAGTTCCCGGGAGAATGGGGTGACATGGCTTCCCAGTAGGGGCACTGAGATCTTCCTGCCATCTCTGGGGGGTCCTGCTGACCCTGGTTCAGACAGCACCCTAAGCCCGTGATGGCGAACCTATGGCACACGTGCCACAGGTGGCACGTGGAGCCATATCTGTGGGCATGTGAGTGTTGCCCTCGGTCAGTTCCAGCGTGCATGCATGCACCGGCCAGCTGATGTTTGGGCCTTCTGGGCCCACCGAAAGTCGGGAAATAGGCTGTTTCCAGCCTCCAAAGGGCCTTCAGGAGGGTGGGGAAAGGTGTTTTTGCCCTCCCCAGGCTCCAAAAAAGCCTCTGGAGCCTGGGGAGGGCAAAAAATGAGCCTACCAGGCCCACCGGTAACCTTTTTGCCGCCGTGTGCGAAAAGCGAGGGAAGCATGGGGGGGGTGGGGTCGTGCACACATGCACAGGGGGGCAGGGCGGGGCATGGGTGGCATTGAATTATGGATGTGGGCACACACATGCGTGACAACCCCCACCCCCCAGACTCCCCGCTTTTGGCACACGACGGCGAAAAGATTAACCATCACTGCCCTAAACTGTACAGACTTTGGGGAGGGGCACCGATGGCGCAAGAATCCGTGAGCTGAGGAAAGGGGGTGGAAATGAAGGTAAAGCCAAAAAGAGGTAAAGCCTGCCTTTGTAAAATGTTGCTTGGCTCGCTCGCTTGAGCTCAGCATGATCCCCTGTGCACCTTCTGAATCTCATCTACCCAGTTGTACATATGGTCCTGCCTTTTGCCTTTTCTTTCTTTGCATGCAAAGAAGTTATGCTGCCTGCATGTACAGGGATTTCTTTACTAGCCACCACGATAGGGACTGGCAACTTGATTGTTCAGCAAAGCAACGGGTGAGTGAAAGATCACAAAGAGTGAAAGATTTTCCTCAGCTTTCCTTTGCTTATAGACATGCAAGAGGGCATCGTTGCAAGGACTGGTGGCAAAGTTACTTTTTCATCACCGTCATAATTTCAAATGGTCGCTAAATGGGGCAGTCGCTAAACCAGGACCGTCGTTCTCTCATTGGCCTTCCATGTGCAACCCACATCCTTTATCACAGCCGAATGCTGTGGGGGAGGTGGAATGTCAGGTTTAGCCACCTCTGTCTTTCCGCCGGGGGTTGGCGTCACAGGTAGTCCTCGACTTACGACCGCAGTGAAGCCCAACATTTCTGTTGCTAAGCAAGACAGTCAGGTGTTATTTGGCCCCATTCTACGACCTTTCTTGCCACAGTTGTGAAGTGAATCACTGCAGTTGTTTTTTTCATTTCATTTTTCATTTTATTAAATTTGTATACCGCCCTACTCCCGAAGGACTCAGGGCGGTGAACAGCCATAATAAAACATATAAATACAAAATTTTAAAAAGAGATAAAACAAATTAAATAAATTTGGCTGACCATTTTAAAACCCCAATAATTTAAAACCAAATTTAAAATTCCCATTTAAAAGGAGGAAAAGTTTAGGTCAGGCCAGCTTGATGGAATAGGAACGTCTTAAGCGCGCGGCGGAAGGTACGCAGATCCGGAATTCTCCGTATCTCGGGGGGGAGCTCGTTCCAGATGGTAGGTGCCCCCACAGAGAAGGCTCTCCCCCTGGGGGCCGCCAGTCAACATTGTTTGGCCGACGGCACCCGGAGGAGCCCCTCTCTATGGGAGCGTACTGGTCGGTGGGAGGCTATTGGTGGTAGCAGGCGGTCTCGCAAATAAGTGAGCAACGCGGTTGTTAAGTGAATCACTGCAGTCGGTAAGTGAGCAATGCCGTTGTTAAGTGAATCTGGCTTCCCTATTGACTTTGCTTGGCAGAAAGTCGCCAAAGGGACCGCGGGATACTTGCAAGCGTCATAAATACGAGTCAGTTGCCGAGCTGAGATTTATATCCCGCTTTCACAGGGCTTCACAGCCCTCTGTTAAGCAGTTTACAATCGTCAGCCTCTTGCCCCCGATAATCTGGGTCCTCATTTTCCGACCTCAGAAGGATTAGAAGTCTGAGCCCACCTTGAGCCGGTCAGAATCGAACTCATGGCTGTGGGCAGAGTTAGCCTGCAACCGGTTCGGATTTCACCACTGCTTCAAACGGTCACTAAACGAGGACTACCGATGACGGCGGAGGGTGGTGGTGGGATTGATTGGCAGAAATAGTAAAGTGGAAACTGGACACCCCGCGATTTAGCCCCTCCCTTCTCTGCAGTGAACCTAATCCAGCAAGCGATTTTGTCTTCCTTACTAATTTTACAGCTTCTTTTACACCCTGGGCTTTAAATTGGAGTATAAAAACGTTCTTGAGAAGTGTAAAATGGTTTAGAATCAGAATAATCGGTCTTTTGATTAGTTTCCAACCATTGTGTCTTGTGTCCTGCCCCCTGGTGCTTTGGAGAATAATTTGATCCCTTCTCTTCGTTGTGGCAACCGCTCAAATATTGACATACTGCTATTATATCACCCCCCTAATTCTTCTTTTCGTTAGACTAGCCAGACCCAAAACCTGCAGCCGTTCTTCCTGTGGTTTAGTCTCCAGGCCTTTGATCATCCTAGTGCTCTTCTCTGAACTTTTCCCAGGGTCTCCACATCTTTTTTTTTTTTTGGTAATGTAGTGACCGGAATTGCTTGCGGTATTCCAGGTGTGGCCTTACTACGGCTTTATAAAGCGGCGCTAATACGTCACGTGATCTTGATTGTATGCAGGGGTGGGCTTCAAAAATTTTAGCAAGGGTTTCTCTGCCTGGTTGCTGGGTGGGTGTGGCCTAGTCGGCCTCCTGCACCACGACGGGGAGGGGTGTTTTTGCCCTCCCCAGGCTCCGGAGGCTTTTTTTGAGCCTCCGGGAGGGCGAAAACAGCTTAGGAAGGGCGATTTTTTCCAAAGTCAGTTATTGAAAGAATTATTATTTTCGTCTTAATTTAGCGCAGGTTGCTTTTAAAAGTTGCTTGGTAAATTATTTTCTTCTGAATTTAGCACGGGTCACTTTTAAGGATTGCTTCTTGCAGATTTTTTTTTTGATCTGAGCTGGATTTCAAACTGACTGAATTCTTGTTGATCTGCAGTTAAAAATATTTAGGATAAGAAAAGGCCAGGCGTGGTGGTTAAAAAACAAAACTTTGCAGAAAGTTGGATTAAGCTGGAAGGGGTTTTGTGGCAGTTAACTTTCCATCCCCGTTTCTCAATTCATACGTTGCCCCCCCCCCCCCAGATTTAAGAACTGGGTTTATTTCCATAGATCGGACCTCGGGGTGTGGGGGGGGGGGGGGGCTGGCTTCCTTCATCGTAAAATCACTCGTCCAGGTTTGTCGGAGGAGAAAAATTGTGGCTTTTGGCACCAACAGTGCAGAGCGATGCGGACCACACTATTTTTTTTTTCCTTCCTGCTCCTTAAATCCTGGCTTTGTGTCCCGAGGAGCTGGCTTCCTGCTCAGCCTAATTGTGGTGGAATCCACTGACATGAGTAATTACTGTTTTGCAAGGATTTCGCTGGCTTTACTAATTGATTCCATATTCTCTGACTTGACAATTTCTTTATTGGAGGAGGCAAAATATGCTTGCTTTCGTTCCCTCTGCTGCTGACAGCACTCTTTCTTTCTTTCCTTCCTTCCTTCCTTTCTTTCCTTCCTTCCGTCCTTCCTCTCTCTGACTCCCTTCCTTTCTTGCCCTCCCCTTCCTTCCTTGTTCCTTCCTCCCTTCTTTCCTCTCTGTCTCCTTCCTATCCTTCCTTCATCCCTGACTCCCTTCCTTCCTTCCCCTTCCTTCCTTCCTTCCTCTCTTTCTCCTTCCTTCCCCTCTTTCTGTCTCCCTTCCTTTCATCTCTTCCCCTTCCTTCCTCCCTCCCTCCCTTCCTTCCACTCTCTCCTTCTCCTTCCTTCCTTCTTTCCTTTCTTTCCTTCCTTCCTTCCTCTCTATGACTCCCTCCCCTTCCTTTATTGTTCCTTCCTCCCTTCTTTCCTCTCTGTTTCCTTCCTTTCCTTCTTTCTTTCATCTCTCTCTCTCTTCCTGTCTTCTCCTTCCTTCCTTCCCTTCCTTCATCTCTCTCTGTCTCCCTTCTTATCTTCTCCTTCCTTCCCTCCTTCCTCTCTCCCTTCCTTTCTTCCCTTCCCCGCCCTCCCTCCCTCCCTTCCACTTTCTCCATCTCCTTCCTTCCTTTTCTTCCTTCCTTCCCTTCTTCTTTCCTTTCTTTCCTTCCTTCCTCTCTGACTCCTTCCCCTTCCTTCCTTGTTCCTTCCTCCCTTCTTTCCTCTCTGTCTCCTTCCTTTCCTTCCTCCTTTCATCTCTCCCTGTCTCCCTTCCTTTCTTCACCGTCCTTCCTTCCCTTCCTTCCTTCATCTCTCTCTGTCTCCCTTCTTATCTTCTCCTTCCTTCCTTCCTCCCTCCCTCCCTCCCTTCCATCCTTCTTTCCTTTCTTTCTTTCCTTCCTTCCTCTCTCTGACTCCCTCCCCTTCCTTCCTTGTTACTTCCTCCCTTCTTTCCTGGCTCCTTCCTTTCCTTCTTTCCTTCATCTCTCTCTGTCTCCCTTCTTATCTTCTCCTTCCTTCCTTCCTCTCTCCGTTCCTTTCTTCCTTTCCCCTTCCTTCCTCCCTCTGTTCCTCCCTTCCACTCTCTCCATCTCCTTCCTTCCTTCCTTCCCTTTTGTTCCCTTCATCTTCTCTCCATATTATACCAAAAAAAATATTTTTTTTTTCACCGCCAGAGAATGCTTTAAGAGCCCTGTCCTAAAATATTTACTTATTTGGTGTTTAACCTACGAAGAACAGGCATCTCTCTGGGCTTGGTGTGTTGAGAGCAGGAATGGCTGATTAGATGGGTCACAACTGCTAGATGAAGCCGTCACTAAATGAGCATCCCCTGCAGTCCAATTCTCTGGTGAGTCGCGCCTGGCCTGCTGGCAGCCCGTGCCAGATGGAGCACCCATCTCCCGAAGCAGTCTATCTCAGTACCACCATAACATTTCTTGCATTCTCCCCGCTTCCAAAGCACGGATGAAATTTGTGGCTCAGAGCCGCGTAATTAGCAAAGTGCAAGGTTTCCAGAAACAGGAGAAGGTGTCGAAGAGGTTGTTTAAAAAATGCTTTTAAAAGCCTCTGACGATCGGGCAACTCAGCTGGGATCGTCAGAGCCTTTTAAAAGCATTTTCAAAAATGCTTTGAAAGGGCTCTGACGATCCCAGCTGAGCCGCGCGATCAACAGAGGCTTTTTTTTTTTTTTACTTTTGTTTGCTTGTTTGTTTTATTAAATTTGTATACCGCCCTACTCCTGAGGGCGATGAGCAGGCACAAAATAAAATACATAAATACAAAAGTTAAAAGATATAATTAAAACCAGATTAAATAATTTAGCCCAAGACAATTAAAAAATCCCAATAATTTAAAACAAGTTAAAATTTCGATGTAAAAGAATTTTAATACAGGGGAGAAAATTAGGCCAGGCCGGCTTGTTGGAATAGAAGAATCTTAAGAGCACGGCGGAAAGTGCGCAGATCCGGGATCCTCCGTATCTCCGGGGGGAGCTCGTTCCAGATAGTGGGTGCCCCCACAGAGAAGGCCCTCCCCCTGGGGGCTGCCAGTTGACACCGCTTGTCTGACGGCACCCGGAGGAGCCCCCCTCTATGAGAGCGTACCGGCCGGTGGGAGGCTGTTTGTGGTAGTAGGCGGTCCCGTAAATAACCAGGTTTCTACAACCGAAGAGGTTGTAGAAAAAATGATTTAAAAAGTAAGAAAAAAGGCCGCCTCTGATGATGGCGTGGCTCAGCTGGGCATGGGGGGGGGGGTAAGGATTTTTGCTACCGGTTCTCCGAACCACCCGCTGCCATCACTACCGGATCGGGCAATCTGGTCCGAACCGGGAGCATTTCACCCCTGTGATACACGCATGTGGCACGCACAGACGTACGTGTGTGTGTGTGTGTGTGTGTGTGTGTGTGTGTGTGTATCAGAGATAGCTTAATTGCTGGCGCATCATGTATTCCGGCACAAGGCTGCCTTTGGGCTAAACAGCATTTTTTCCTTTCTGTGTTTTTGTAATTGGCAGCCTGGGATTCCTGCAGGGGTCTCTTTCTTCGTGGCCCCCCCTACTCCCCCCACAACTCTACTGGGTGGCAATAAAAGGCTGGCAGCTTGCGCACCAGCACACGATGAAACAACCAGATGTGTATAAAAGTGAAAATTGGACCTTTGCAACCCCTTCTACCTTTCCTGGAAGCCTTGTGCTTTGCTAATAACGCAGCTCTGAGCCACGAATTTCATCCATGCTTTGGAAGGTGGAGGGGGGGATGCAAGAAATGTTATGGTGATACTGAGATAGACTGCTTCGGGAGATGGGTGCTCCATCTGGCACGGGCTGCCAGCAGGCCAGGCGCGACTCACCAGAGAATTGGACTGCAGGGGCTGCTCATTTAGCGACGGCCTCATCTAGCAGTTGTGACCCATCTAATCAGCCATTCCTGCTCTCAACACACCAAGGCCAGAGAGATGCCTGTTCTTCGTAGGTTAAACACCAAATAAGTAAATATTTTAGGACAGGGCTCTTAAAGCATTCTCTGGCGGTGAAAAAAAAAATATTTTTTGGGTATAATATGGAGAGAAGATGAAGGGAACAAAAGGGAAGGAAGGAAGGAAGGAGATGGAGAGAGTGGAAGGGAGGAACAGAGGGAGGAAGGAAGGGGAAAGGAAGAAAGGAACGGAGAGAGGAAGGAAGGAAGGAGAAGATAAGAAGGGAGACAGAGAGAGATGAAGGAAAGAAGGAAAGGAAGGAGCCAGGAAAGAAGGGAGGAAGTAACAAGGAAGGAAGGGGAGGGAGTCAGAGAGAGGAAGGAAGGAAAGAAAGGAAAGAAGGATGGAAGGATGGAAGGAAGGGAGGGAGGGAGGGAAGGGAAGGGAAGGAAGGAAGGAAGGAAGGAAGGAAGGAGAAGATAAGGGAGACAGAGAGAGATGGATAGAGGAAGGAAGGGAAGGAAGGAAGGAGAAGAAAGGAAGGGAGACAGGAAGAGATGAAAGGAAGGAGACAGAGATGAAAGAAGGGAGGAAGGAACAAGGAAGGAAGGGGAGGGAGCAATGCTTTTAAAAGTAAAAAAAAAAGATTGCACTCCACAGTGGTGGAGCCAGTGGTGGGTTGCCCCCGGTTCGGACCGGTTCGCAAGAACCGGTAGTAAAACCGGTGGGAGGCCCCGCCCACTGCCCCGGATGTCATCATCGGCGATCTGCACATACACAGAAGCAAGGTGCACACACAAGCAAAGGAAGCATGCGTGCGCACAATCCCGTTGCAAACCAGTAGTAAAGGTAAGTAGAACCCACCCCTGCCGTATGCTTCCTTTTGGTGTGCACTGCGTGCGCCAGCAAACCGGTAGTAAACCAGTTCAGATTTTGGCATGCACTTCATGCGCAGCCAGCAAACTGGTAGTAAACCTGTAGTAAACTGGTTCAGATTTCACCACTGGTGTATGGAGGCGTTTCCCCCTCCCCTTCCCATCTGGGGAGCTTGCTTATTTATCTACATGCATGTATTTAGTTTGGAAAATTGATATAGCCGCCTACTCACTCACAGCAGCTCTAGGCAGCTTAAATAAAAACAAAATGTAGAATTAAAAATAAAATTAAAGTAATAATAACACCCCGCCCCTCGGCGACAACACCCATGCGTATCAGCCATTTAAAATAATAATAATGCAATAATAATACAATTATAACACCCCTGCACCCACCGCGACAACACACATTCATACCAGCCTTTTAATGGGCTCGATCTCGCTCTGGGATCCCCAGGTCCTCTGGCAGAGCTGCGTCTTTCGCCCTCCCCCCTCCAAGTTTTTTAAATTTATTTTTTATTTTTTTACAAACGTATCAGTCAGTGGTGGGATTCAAAAAATTTTACAACCAGTTCTGTGAGCGTGGCTTGATGGGCATGGCAGGGGAAGGATACTGTAAAATTTCCATTCCCTCCCCACTCTGGGGGAAGGATACTGCAAAATCTCCATTCTCTCCCCACTCCGGGGGAAGGATACTGTAAAATCTCCATTCTCTACCCACTCCAGGGGAAGGTTACTGCAAAATCCCCATTTCCTCCCGATCAGCTGGGACTCGGGAGGCAGAGTATAGATAGGGGTGGGGCCAGTCAGAGGTGGTATTTACCGGTTCTCTGGACTACTCAAAATTTCCCCTATCGGTTCTCCAGAATTGGCCAGAACCTGCTGAATACCACCTCTGATATCAATGCGTGAACAGTGTTACACCTGAGTGTAACACTGTTACACTAATACAAATAAAACTAGTAATATTAATCATGGTTATTACATTCAATCAACTTGTATATTTCTATTAATAATATACATTTATATTAAGTTGCAGTCTGTCATTATCCAATTTTTCCTTGTTTTCTCGTTATTGCTTTTATTTTGTGAAATGAAAGTGTATACTCTTAACATTCCCCCTTCTCTTATTTCTATCTCTTATTCTAACTTTTAATCATGTCACTAAAAAAACATTTTCTTTCTATCCTACCTAACTTCTAGTCGTCACCTTCTTAAAAAAGAAAGAAAGAAAGAAAGAAAGTGAGAGAAAAACAAAAGCAAATCAGAACAACAGCAAAAAGGAGAAATCATCTATCCATCGTCTCTTGCCCGCTTCAACACTTTAATTGCTATGCTTTTTTTTTTACTTGCCTCCCACGTTCCTCTCTTGGATCTTTATCTCTGTCTGCATCTACTTCTTGACTGTTCAATCTAAATATTTCGCGTCTTCAGGGTCTTCTGAAAGGGCTGGGGGGATGATGTTCCAGGGAGGGAACCACCACAGAAAAGGTCCTTCTTCTGGGTCCCACCAGATGGACCTCCTTAGGGGATTTCTTGCCTCCCCGCTCTGATGGGTCAGCTAGATGTGACCGGCAAGAGACGGTCCCTCAGATAACCTGGTCCCAAACCATGAAGGGCTTTAAAGGGGATAACCAACCCCTTGAATTGCCCTCTGCTTCCGAGCTTCTCGGGGTGTCTAGATGGAGAGATGGGGTCCTCTCTAGATAATTGTAAGAAATAGAAAGACGTCTGGACAGGATAAAGCAGTGAGGGTGGGTGAAATATTTACTTCCTCCCTCTCTCTCTCTCTCTCTCTCTCTCTCTCTCTCTCTCTCTCTCTCTCTCTCTCTCTCTCCTTTTCTTCCCCTTCTCCTTCCTTCCTTCCTTCCTCTCTCTGTCTTCCTTCTTTTCTTCCCCTTCTCCTTCCTTCCTTCCTCTCTCTGTCTCCCTTCCTTTCTTCCCCTTCTTCCTTCCTTCCCCTTCTCCTTCCTTCCTTCCTCCCTCTCTCTGTCTCCCTTCCCTTCTTCCCCTTCTCCTTCCTTCCTTCCTTTCCCCCTCTCTCTATCTCCCTTCCTTTCTTCCCTTTCTTCCTTTCTTCCCCTTCTCCTTCCTTCCTTCCTTTCCCCCTCTCTCTATCTCCCTTCCTTTCTTCCCCTTCTCCTTTCTTCCTTTCTTCCCCTTCTCCTTCCTTCCTTCCTCTCTCTCTCTGTCTCCCTTCTTTTCTTCCCCTTGTCCTTTCTTCCCCTTCTCCTTCCTTCCTTCCCCTTCTCCTTCCTTCCTTCCTCTCTCTCTGTCTCCCTTCCTTTCTTCCCCTTCTCCTTCCTTCCCCTTCTCCTTCCTTCCTTCCTTCCCCTTCTCCTTCCTTCCTTCCTTCCTCTCTCTCTCTGTCTCCCTTCTTTTCTTCCCCTTGTCCTTTCTTCCTTTCTTCCCCTTCTCCTTCCTTCCTTCCCCTTCTCCTTCCTTCCTTCCTCTCTCTCTCTGTCTCCCTTCCCTTCTTCCCCTTCTCCTTCCTTACTTTCCCCCTCTCTCTATCTCCCTTCCTTTCTTCCCCTTCTCCTTCCTTCCTTCCTCTCTCTCTCTGTCTCCCTTCTTTTCTTCCCCTTCTCCTTTCTTCCTTTCTTCCCCTTCTCCTCCCTCCCTTCCTTCCTCTCTCTCTCTGTCTCCCTTCTTTTCTTCCCCTTCTCCTTTCTTCCTTTCTTCCCCTTCTCCTCCCTTCCTTCCTTCCTCGTTTTTTCTTTTCTTCCTCCCTTTCATTCCCTTATCTCTCCCCCCCACCTCCATCCTCTATATTTTTTCTTTCTCTCCTTTCTTCATTTGGATGCAGAGACGGGGACTTCCGCCCTTCCCTCCTGGGACTTTTCACCCCTAATGGGCACACCTACTTTTTGTAGGGAGGATGGGAATGTCTCACTAAGGCATGCAAAGCCAACTTCTTAAAGAGCCTCCTTAGGGAAACTGAGGCTGGGATTTTCCCTTCCTGGATGTTGAGTGGCTGATTGGGGGAGGGGGAAAGAAGGGAGGGAGAAAAAAAAGAACTTCGGAGAAGTTAACATTTTCGAAGGGTAATTGAGTTTGGATTTGCCCATTAGATGGGAAATGCGAAATTGGATAACATCCTATTAAAATGGGAAGTTAATGAATTTCTCCCCCGTCCTTCTGAGAGACAGCCCTGCAGCCCTCTGCAGGATTCATTTTCGAGAGGAAAACGTGCTGGACTCAAGAGGGTGGGCATCCTGGCAGGGGATAGGCTGGCAAAGGGCACAATCCTTCCCCCTTCCTCCCAGAGTTTGATCCTCACGATCACACTGCAAGGTAGAGCTACTCAAGGAAGGCACCAAGTTTGTTTTCCTTCCTTCTTTCCTTCCCTCCCTCCCTCCCTCCCTCCCATCTATCCAACCCATCTCTCCTTCTTTTCCATCCATCCTATCTCTCCTTCCTTCCTTCGCCCCCTCCCATCCATCCATCTATCCATCCATCCCATTCTCCTTCCTTCCTCTCTCCCTCTTTTCTTCCTTCTCTCCTTCCTTCCTTCCTTCCTTCCTTCCTTCCTTCCTTCCTCCCTCCCTCCCTCCCTCCCTCCCTCCCTCCCTCCCTTTTTCCTTCCTGCAAAACCCCCCTCCCTTCTAGCACTGATGAAGTTACCTAGTTGGGTAACTTTGCCTCCTTCCCTTCTTCCTCCTCCTCCTCCTTCTTCTTCTCCTCCTTCCCCTCCCCCTCCTCCTCCTTCTTCTCCTCCTCCTCCTCCTTCTTCTCCTCCTTCCTCCTCCTTCTCTTCCTCTTTCTCCTCCTCCTCCTTCCCCCCTCCTCCTCCTCCTCCTTCTTCTCCTCCTCCTCCTCTTCCTTCTTCTCCTCCTCCTCCTCCTCCTCCTTCTCCTCCTTCTCCTCCTCCTCCTCCTCCTCTTCCTCCTTCCCCTCCTCCTCCTCCTCCTCCTCCTTCTCCTCCTTCTCTTCCTCTTTCTCCTCCTCCTCCTTCTTCTCCTCCTTCCCCTCCTCCTCCTCCTCCTCCTTCTTCTTCTTCTCCTCCTCCTCCTCCTTCTTCTCCTCCTTCCCCTTCCCCTCCTCCTCCTCCTCCTTCTTCTCCTCCTTCTCCTCCTCCTCCTCCTCCTCTTCCTTCTTCCCCTCCTCCTCCTCCTCCTCCTCCTTCTCCTCCTTCTCTTCCTCTTTCTCCTCCTCCTCCTTCTTCTCCTCCTTCCCCTCCTCCTCCTCCTCCTCCTTCCCCCCTCCTCCTCCTCCTCCTTCTTCTCCTCCTCCTCTTCCTCCTTCCCCTCCTCCTCCTCCTTCTTCTCCTCCTTCCCCCCTCCTCCTCCTCCTTCTCCTCCTCTTCCTCCTCCTCCTTCTTCTCCTCCTTCCCCTTCCCCTCCTCCTCCTCCTCCTCCTTCTCCTCCTCCACCTGTGTTTGTATTGTAGCACTAACACAATTTACAGCTGGAGCGATTTTGCTGGCCCAGCACTGAGCACTTAAAAGCCTCCATAATTGTCAGCCCCGTTTCCACAAATTGTCTGAATTACTGTGATGCAAAGCCTGTTTGCTGGGAAAATGCGTTTTCAGCTTCCACCTTTATTTTCAAACCGGCATTCAGAATGTTCGCCTTCGCCTTTTATTTATTTTGGAGGGCAGAAAAAAAAAAGGACAGGGGAAAAGGTGACTTTATCCGATGTAGGAGCAAGGAAGAGGCAGGCAGGTTGCAATTCTCCAGGTGGTGCCTGTAGCTTAGCTTTCCTTTGCTCCGGGTGGCCACAGATTTGCACTGATTGCAGGATACCAATGGCTTGGATAAAGGGGTCACACCAGTGATGAAATCAAATTTTTCTTACTACCGGTTCTGTGGGGCGTGGCTTGGTGGGCGTGTCAGGGGAAGGATATTGCAAAATCTCCATTCCCTCCCACCTCCAGGGGAAGGATACTACAAAATCCCCATTCCCTCCCCACTCCTGGGAGAAGGATACTGCAAAATCTCCATTCCCACCCACTCCAGGGGGAAGGATACTGCAAAATCCCCATTCCCACCCCACTCTAGGGGAAGGATACTGCAAAATCTCCATTCCCACCGCACTCCAGGGGAAGGATACTGCAAAACCCCCATTCCATCCCACCTCCAGGGGAAGGATACTGCAAAATCCCCATTCCCACCCCACTCCAGGGGGAAGGATATTGCAAAATCCCCATTCCCACCCCACTCCAGGGGAAGGATACTGCAAAATCCCCATTCCCACCCCACTCTAGGGGGAAGGATACTGCAAAATCCCCATTCCGACCCCACTCTAGGGGGAAGGATACTGCAAAATCCCCATTCCCACCCCACTCCTGGGGGAAGGATATTGCAAAATCCCCATTCCCACCCCACTCTGGGGCCAGCCAGAGGTGGTATTTGCCTGTTCTCCGAACTACTCAAAATTTCCGCTACCGGTTCGTGAGAACCTGCTGGATTTCACTCCTGATTCACACCTCCTTGTGGGTTTTCCTAACTGATCTGGGAACCCAGTGGTTTACATTCACACAACAGGCTTTACTGGGTTAATGGAATTAACCGGTTTTCTTTCATTTGCACTGTGCACGTTTTTCCATACAAGCCACAGTTTGCGAAAAGATTCATCCACAGGGGAACCCAGTTTAATCTTAACCGATCTTGTTTGTCTGAATCTGCTCAGTCTTTATCTGGCTCGGTTCATCTCCTTGGTCGTAAATGTTGGAGTGAAGATTTGAATTTTGTCTTAATTCATCAACTTACATTCATGGGTTGCACCAGGCCATGTTCTAAGCAGGTTTGGTGGACTTCACAGATAATCTATGTAGTCCCCATCTTTAGTCCTCGATGTATGACCGTAATGGAGCCTACGTCAGCCGTGATGTTCATAAAGCAGGTCATCAGGTCGTCCTATGGAAACCTCTGCCTTTTTCTTCCTATGGAGAACCATCAAGCTATAGTGAAACTCAAATGGAGATATCTCAACCAACCAGGCCCCTTGGGGAGAATTTCCCATTCTCCTTCTCTGACCTTCCATGATCCCGATGGGATCTACACATCAGAAGAGAGGATGCATCTTTTCCATGTAGGTGTCCTCCATGAAGAGTTCCTCTCCAGGCATGAAATAAGGTAGGATCCATTCCTCTCAAATCTTGCTACCGTGTTTCCCCAAAAATAGGACCCAACCGGAAAATAAGTCCTAGCACGATTTTTACAGGATGCTCATAATATAAGCCCTACCCCCCCAAAATACGCAACAAAAGTGCGTACAGTCAAGGCAATGGTTTTCCCAGTTGCAATGGATGGCTGTGAAAGTTGGACCACAAGGAAGGCTGAGAAGGCCAAAGAATGGAGGCCTTTGAACTCTGGTGCTGGAGAAGACTCCCGCGAGTCCCTTGCACTGCAAGGTGATCCAACGGGTCAGTCCTAGAGGAGATCAACCCTGACTGCTCTTTAGAAGGCCAAGATCCTGAAGATGAAACTCAAATCCTTTGGCCACCTGATGAGAAGGAAGGACTCCCTGGAGAAGAGCCTAATGCTGGGAACGATGGAGGGCAAAAGAAGAAAGGGACGGCAGAGAACGAGGTGGCTGGATGGAGTCACAGAAGCAGTCGGCATGATCTTAAATGGACTCCGGAGGATAGTAGAGGACAGGAAGGCCTGGAGGAACGTTGTCCATGGGGTCGCGATGGGTTGGACACGACTTCACAACTAATAACAACAACCCCCCAAAATAAGCCCCAGTTAAGAATGGGGATGCATTTTTAGCACTGTATTTCCCCCCCCAAAAAAATAAGACCTAACCAGAAAATAAGCCCTAATGCATCTTTTGGAGCAAAAATTAATATAAAGACCCAATCTTATTTTTGGGGAAACACGGGTACATCAAACTGTAGGTAGGAACGTGGTATCGCCACATCGCCTCTGCTACAGATTATTTAGGTCAAGATATATCTCCAACCTTGCTGGTGCGTTCAGCAAATTTGGGCCGGTCAGCAAAACAGCTTGGCTTGAAAAGAGCTAAATTTGTTAAAAAGAGAGATAGGAATCTCCTCCCCTGTTCTTCTTTGGTGACTCTCCAGTCCTCTCAAGAGTTCCCTTTCCAGATTCTTCTCGAGAAACAGAACTTTGGCTGTCAGCTAAGTTTAAAAAAAAAAAAAAAAAAGGCATGCATTATTTATTCTGAATTGCAAAGATGCTTACTCATTTCCCCCCCCCCCCAACCTAAGCAATTGCTGGTAAGAGGCCCGAAGCAGGATTGAAATGCTCCCGGTTCAGACCGGATCGTCCGATCCGGTAGTGATAGCGGCGGGTGGTTCGAGGAACCGGTAGCAAAAATCTCTGGCCCCCCCCGCCCATTTGAGCTGCGCAATCATCAGAGGCTTTTTTTTTAACTTTTAAAAGCATTTTTTCTATAACCAATATAAATTTAATTTTGTTTTTATAGTATTTTAATATTTATCTTGTATGTTTTTTAATTTTGGCTGTTCACCTCCCCAAGTCCTTCTGGAGAGGGGGCAGTATAAAAATTTAATAAATAAATAAATAAATAAATAAATAAATAAATAAATAAATAAATAAATAAAATAAATAACCTCTTCAGCTGAAAAAATGCTTTTAAAAGTAAAAAAAAAGCCTCTGATGATCGCGCGGCTCAGCTGAGATCATCAGAGGCTTTTAAAAGCATTTTTTTCTACAACCTCTTCGGCCAAAGAGGCTGTAGAAAAAAAATGCTTTTAAAAGCCTCTGACGATCCCAGCTGAGTTGCCTGATCGTCAGAGGCTTTTAAAAGCATTTTTTACCACTTCTTCGGCCGAAGAGGCTGTAGAAAAAAATGCTTTTAAAAGTAAAAAAAAAAAAAAAGTTGGCCACGCCCACCCAGTCCCATTACCCCCCCTCCCCACCAAGCCACGCCCACAGAATTGGTAGTAACAAATTTTACATTTCACCACTGGCCCGAAGCCTACATTGGAAGACAGAAAAAGCCTAAAAACATCCTAAACACCTCAACGCTTTTTCTCGGTGTCTCTCTCTTTGCTTCTTCCTAACTCCTGTTTGTTGTTTTGACATACAGGCCTAGCACTGGGCTGGGGAAGATAAGGAATCTGTCCCGCTAGTGGTATTTAGACAGATGCTTGTCAAGATCCATTGGGATTGTCTGTATGGCTTTTGGCTGAAACTCACGTCAGGATTGGCTTAGCGAGCCGTTCTTAAATCCAGCTGAAAGTGGGCGATAACTCTGTTGGTCAGCAAAATGGTCTCCATGAGGCTGTCAAGAAGGAAAAGTTTCTGCAAAGTCCTCTGAAGAAAATTTAAAAAGGGGAAACTTTACATAGGGGTGGAAACCAGGTGTCGGAAGCGGTCAAAAGATGGTCCAGGGAGTCTTGGACATGGATCTCTGTTCTGTTTCTGTAGAACCTTCAGGAGATCAAGGGATTAGAACAGTGGTGAAATTCACTTTTTTTTTTTACTACCGGTTCTGTGGGTGTGGCGTGGCGGGCGTGGCGTGGCTTGGTGGGCGTGGCAGGAGAAGGATATTGCAAAATCTCCATTCCCTTCCCCACTCCTGGGGGAAGGATATTGCAAAATCTCCATTCCCTCCCCACTCCTGGGGGAAGGATATTGCAAAATCTCCATTCCTTCCCCACTCCAGGGGAAGGATACTGCAAAATCCACATTCCCTCCCCACTCCTGGGGGAAGGATATTGCAAAATCTCCATTCCCTCCCCACTCCAGGAAGAATGATACTGCAAAATCCCCATTCCCTCCCCACTCCTGGGGGAAGGATATTGCAAAATTTCTATTCCCACCCCAGTCTGGGGCCAGCCAGAAGTGGTATTTGCTGGTTCTCCAAACTACTCAAAATTTCCGCTACCAGTTCTCTAGAACCTGCTAGATTTCACCCCTTGATTAGAATTAGAATAGCGGGAAGGGACCTGCTGAAGTAGGAGAACCTATACCAGTGATGGCTAACCTTTTTGCCATCATGTGCCAGGAAGGGGGGGTGGGGGAGGTTCGCACACGGCGTGCCCACACTCATAATTCTATGCGCCCCGCCCTGCGCATGCGCGCCCAACCCCCCCCGCTCCCCTTGCTCCTGGCCCATTTTTCTTTGTCACCTGGCTCCAGATCCTCTCTATGCATCTGGGGAGGGTGAAAACAGCCTTCCTCACCTACCCCCAGGCCCTCCGGAGGCAGAAAACAGTCTGTTTCCCTACTTCTGGTGGGGAAAGGCCTGAAAAATCAGGTGGCCAACATGCACATGCGTGCCAGAGCTGAGCTGGCGTGCCCACTGATATGGCTATGTGTGCCACCTGTGGCATGGGTGCCATAGGTTCGCCATCACGGACCTATACTATGTCAGATAAGTGACTGTCCAGTCTCTTCTTTAAAACCCCCAGTGATGGAGCACTCACAACTTCTGGTGGCAAGCTGTTCCACTGGTTAATTGTCCTCACCGTTAGGAAGTTTCTCTTTAATTCCAGGTTGCTCCTGTCTTTGATCAGTTTCCAACCATTGTTTCTTGTCCTGCCCTCTGATGCTTTAGAGAATAATTTGACCTTTGGAGGATCATTTGAGATGATAGTGGTCCTTGGTCCCAAAGGCCTTGGGCCGAGCTCCTTGTCCTAAAGGCAGAAGAAGAAGCAATGGGTGGAAACTAATCAAGGAGAGAAGCAATTTAGGACTAAGGAAAAATTTCCTGCCAGTGAGAACAATTAATCAGTGGGACAACTTGTCTCCAGAAGTTGTGAATGCTCCAACAGTGGAAGTTTTCAAGAAGAGATTGGGCAGCCACTTGTCTGAAATGGTGTAGACTCTCCTGCATGAGCCAGGAGGTTGGACTAGAAGACCTCCAAGGTCCCTTCCGACTCTGTTATTCTGTTATCCTTCATCTCCTTGGTCACCTCCTCACTTAGGCAGGTGAGCAAGCGGTACATCAAGGTGGCCACGATGGAGCGGATGGTCCTATCAAAAAACCAACTTGGCCCTTGACCAACTTAACTTCCTTCTCCATCCCTTATTTATGGACAGCCAACTCTCAGCCTTCATTCTAAGAACGATTAATCAGGGGAACAACTTGTCTGCAGAAGTTATGAATGCTCCAAGAGGTTGGATAACCATTTGTCTGAAGTGGTGTAGGTTTTCCTGCCTAAGCAGGGGGTTGGACTAGAAGACCTCCAAGGTCCCCTCCAACTCTGTTATTCTATTCTATTCTATTCTATTCTATTCTATTCTATTCTATTCTATTCTATTCTATTCTATTCCATTCCATTCCATTCCATTCCACTCCACTCCACTCCACTCCACTCCACTCTTATTCCATTCCATTCCATTCCATTCCATTCCATTCTATTCTTCATTCCTCTATATTCTACTCTACTCTACTCTACTCTACTCCTATTCTATTCTATTCTATTCTATTCTATTCTATTCTATTCTATTCTATTCTATTCTATTCTATTCCACTCCACTCCACTCCACTCCTATTCCATTCCATTCCATTCCATTCCATTCCATTCCATTCCATTCTATTCTTCATTCCTCTATATTCTACTCTACTCTACTCCTATTCTATTCTATTCTATTCTACTCTACTCTACTCTACTCTATTCTTCATTCCTCTATATTCTACTCTATTCTATTCTATTCTATTCTATTCTATTCTATTCTATTCTTCATTCCTCTATATTCTATTCTACTCTACTCTACTCTAAATCTACTCTATTCTATTCTATTCTATTCTATTCTATTCTTTATTCCTCTATATTCTACTCTACTCTACTCCTATTCTATTCTATTCTATTCTATTCTATTCTATTCTATTCTACTCTACTCTACTCTACTCTACTTTATTCTATTCTTCATTCCTCTATATTCTACTCTACTCTACTCTATTCTATTCTATTCTATTCTATTCTTCATTCCTCTATATTCTATTCTATTCTATTCTACTCTACTCTAAATCTACTCTACTCTATTCTATTCCTATTCTATTCTATTCTATTCTATACTATTCTATTCTATTCTATTCTATTCTATTCTATTCTATTCTATTCTATTCTTCATTCCTCTATATTCTACTCTACTCTACTCTACTCTACTCTACTCTATTCTATTCTATCCTGGGCTGGATCAAGGCAACTCACATCTACCTCTCTTCTCCTTTAAGTTTTCTCCTTGCTCCAGATGGTTTGAATGCTGGAGTGGAGACAAGGAGGGAGGGAGGGAGGGAGGGAGCCAAGTGGGTGAGGAGGATCATTAATGGGTTTTGAAAAACCTGGGAGGCAAATTTCCACCCCTTACCAAAAGGAGCAATAAAAACCAACCACTGGGTTCCACCTGCGAGACTCCCTCTCCGAATCTGGGCCGCCTTGTTCGCCCCCATTTCCTTCTCTTCCCCAGCTCCACATCTCTACCGTCGTCTGGCGGATAAATTGGCCACCCTTGGAGATGCCTGGATCAACCCCACGTATTTAAATCAGACACACTGGCTGATTTGTATCCCGTGGAAGCAATGACCGAGCAAACGCCAGCTGTGCTCAACTCCAAGGATAACAGCGGAGAATGCTGAAGACTTGGCATGGCCGGGACGTGTGACGCCATACCTTGCTCCTGGGAGAAGCCCAGCTGTTCGGGTCCCTTGGCCCCCTGCCCCACGGGGTGGGAGGTGGGAGGGGGGTTTCAAACAGAGACAAGATGCCTGGCTCTGGGTTCACCTGTTGGTTTTGGCAGCTCAAATCCTCCCCAAGAGGAGTGACGTACAGTATGAAGGAAACTGTGGTTATAAGTCGAGGATTAGGGAGGGAGGGACGGAGGGAGGGAGGGAAGGAAGGGAGGGAGGGAGGAAGATGGAAGGATGAGAGGATGGGAGGGAGGGAGGAAGATGGAAGGAAAGGAGGAATATGGGAGGGAGGGAGATGGGAGGGAGGAAGGAAAATGGAAGGATGGGAGGAAGGAAGGAGAAATAAGGAAGACAATGAGGGAGGGAGGAATGTGGGAGGGAGGAAAGAAGGAAGGAAGATGGGAGAGAGGAAAGAAAGAAGGAAGATGGGAGAGGGGAAGGAAGGAAGATGGAAGGATGGGAGGGAGGGAGATGGGAGGGAGAAAGGAAATTGGAAGGGTGGGAGGAAGGAAGGAGAGAGGAAAGAAGGAAGGAAGATGGGAGGAAGGAAGGAATAGGGAGAGTGGGGTAGAGGGAAGGAAGGAAGAAAGATTCTGAGGCAGGAAGGAAGGAAGATGGGAGGATGGGAGGGAGGAAGATGGAAGGTAGGAAAGGAAAGAAGGAAGGGAGGAATATGGGAGAGAGGAAAGAAGGAAGGAAGATTGGAGGGAGGGAGGGAGAAAGGAAAATGGAAGGATGGGAAGAAGGAAGGAGAAATAAGGAAGACAATGAGGGAGGGAGGGAGGGAGGAATGTGGGAGGGAGGAAAGGAAGGAAGGAAGATGGGAGGGAGGAAAGAAGGAAGGAAGGGAGGAAGATGGGAGAGAGGAAGGGAGGAAGATGGGAGGAAGGAAGGAAGATTGGTAGGGAGTGTTGGAAGAAATATCCTTCTGGGTTCAGCTCCAAGTGGGGAAAAAGACACTGAAAACATGGAGACTGCTTGGAAAGATGGTTTAATGGTGGACAGGAATCACATGGCTTGAGCTCCTGAGTAGAAAACAAAGAAGCTCGAAGATGCTGGTTTTATGCCCTCTGTTGGGCCCCACCTCTGAGTTTCTTGTTCCTGTATAAGAAATGTTTCCTGATTGGTTGTCAAACTCCCAGGTGGTCTAAGCTAACTTTGTAGGTTATCTCTCAAGCTAGCTTGAGCCTTGCCATGTGGTGAGTTTCTGTTGCTAGATGGGTCCTATTGTGTTGCAGATGATGGTCCATTGAGTGAGCTTGGGAGGCCTTAATGGCCCATTGACAAAGGTGTGTGTGGGGGGTGGGGGAGGCAGGAAGCTGCTTTGTCTTTAAAACATCTTTTTCCATTTCTCATCCAGGGAAATATAACATTCTTCCTTTTTTATATATTTCCTAAAATATTTCATTCTTCTAGGAGAGGGGTGAGTGCTAACTTCCTACAGGAGGAAGGAAGGAAGATGGGAGAGTGGGGGAGAGGGAAGGAAGGAAGATAGGGAGGGAGGGAGGAAGATGGGAGGGAGGAAGGAAAATGGAAGCATGGGAGGAAGGAAGGAGAAATAAGGAAAACAATGAGGGAGGGAGGAATATGGGAGGGAGGAAAGAAGGAAGGAAGATGGGAGGGAGGGAGGGAGGAGAGAGATGATAGATGGAGGAATGCATAGGAAGGGAGGAGTGAGGGAGCAGATTGATAAATTGGTGGATGAATGAATGAAAAAAAAAAGAATGGAGGGATGGATGGGAAGGAAGGAAGGAGAGATGGGATGGATAGATTGGCGGATGGACGGATGATTGGATGGAAAGGAAGGGGATTGGAAAGGATTGGATGTACAAGAGGAGATATCGATGCTCAATCAGAGATAGTCGACGTAGTGGAGCCCTCGTAACCTTGTAGCTTTCTTCTCGATAAATCTTGCTAAAGAGAACTCTGATCAGCTCTTGTTGGGAAAAACATCACATGCCTTTTTAGACAGACGGAGGGCCTGGAGCCTTAACCTCTGGGCTTCAAGGCTTCGC
Source organism: Arizona elegans (assembly GCA_022577455.1). NCBI lineage: Eukaryota > Metazoa > Chordata > Lepidosauria > Squamata > Colubridae > Arizona > Arizona elegans. The sequence goes on from JAKOOJ010000023.1 coordinate 9,045,884, forward strand.
CGCCTCCTCCTCCTCCTCCTCCTTTGGCTCCTGATGGGAGAGACCGTCTTTCCGCCTCTCGGCTTCTCTTCTGTATGCTTCCCCCCACCCCTCCTTGCAATAATGCAATTACTTATCCTTCCGAGGAGCTGTCAGTGTTGGTAAACTCCAGCTGCTAAATAGCATTACACACAGATCTCTCCTTAAAACCTTCTACAGTTTATTAATAGTTTATTGATCCCTAAGCCCCGTCGCTGGTGAGAAAAAAGCTCCGTTCTGATCTTCCCTCCTCCCCTCGCCCCGTTATCTGAATACTGACTAACCAGGAGGCAGATCGATGGCGGGTCAATTCCCAGGAGGTGGGGGAGAGAGAGAGGGAGAGGGCTTCCCCTCCTTCTTTAATCCAGTTTAAGGAAGAGCGGCTGCTGGAGGGATAATGTCATATGAAGGGCTGAGAGGTTCTTGGGATGAGGTCATCAGGGCCACCTCACCCTCCCTCCCCAAAACATCTGGACACGTCTCCTTGACGACTTCGTTTGGGCTTCTAAGAACCTTTGACGTCAACGACCTTCTGTTGTAGCTCAGGGTTGAATTTTGGGGGGTCCTTAATGCTCCCTGAGCTTGGTTGTGAACCAAGGACCTCCTTTCCCATCAAGGACCCTGCATCCTTCTGTGCCGGGTTCTCTGAGGGGTCCCGCTTCCTTCTGTTCCGGGTTCTCTGAAGGGCCCCAATTCCTTCTGTGCCGGGTTCTCTCAAGGGCCCCACTTCCTTCTGTGCCGGGTTCTCTGAAAGACCAAGGGTGTCCTCCTTAATTCAAACCATGTGGACAGTCACCAATTCTTGGCTCTCCGTGGCCCTAACAGTTGAGTTGGGTTTCTTTGAAGGCGTTGCTGAAGAGAGAGAAGACACATCGGGCGTCCAGAGTCCTTCTAGGATATCTGTCCCCTTTCCTCAGATGGTTCATTTCCCTTATCTCCAGCCCCCACCCATGTTGGTCTAAAAATCCCTCAATAGTCTCCCATTTCTCCTTGTTGGGTCCACATCTTGGATCACAAAGGTGGACTTGGTCCCTAGGGAGGGAGGGAGGGAGGGAGGAAGGAAGGAATAAGGAAGACAATGAGAGGAATAAGGAAGACAATGAGAGAAGAATGGAAGGAAGGAAAGGAAGGAAGGAAGAATAAGGAAGACAATAAGAATGGAAGGAAGGAAAGGAAGGAAGAAAAGAAGAAAGAAATAAGGAAGACAATGAGAAGAATGGAAGGAAGGAAAGGAAGGAAGGAAGAAAGAAATAAGGAAGACAATGAGAAGAATGGAAGGAAGGAAGGAAGAAATGAGAAGAAAGAAGGAAGACTATGAGAGAAGAATAGGAAGGAAGGAAGGAAGGAAGGAAGGAAGGAAGGAAGGAAGGAAGGAAGGAACCTTGAGCCGGTCAGGATCAAACTACTGGCAGTGGACAGAGCTTGCAATACTTCATTCTAACCACAAGGAAGGAAGGAAGGAAGGAAGGAAGGAAGGAAGGTAGATAGCAATAGCACTTAGACTTATATACCGCTTCACAGTTGCTTTTACAGCCCTCTCTAAGCGGTTTACAGAGTCAGCCTCTTGCCCCCAAACAATCTGGGTCTTCATTTGAGCCACCTCGGAAGGATGGAAGGCTGAGTCCACCTTGAGCCTGGCGAGATTCGAACTGCCAAATTGCTGGCCGCCGGCAGTCAGCAGAAGTAGCCTGCAGTACCGCACTCTAACCACTTGTGCCACCGCGGCTCATAACGGTCACAAGTCGAGGATTATCTGTCGATCCATACTCTTGGCTCGATTCTTACCTTCCTTCTCCCGTCTTTCGTTCCCCGATTGATCAGCGAAGGCAGACAGGTAGATTTTTTTCCCCGTCCTTTGTCCCCAGTTAACCCGTCTGCTTAATTTTTTTTTTATTACCTGGATGCTTGCCCGGGGGCAGCTAATTCTCTTTTCCCCCACATCAAGATTAAGCTCCTGAACTTGTATGTTTTAAAAAAGATGAGCCTCGTGAGAGTTAATTTCCGAGACCCCGCTCTCCTGGCCCCCTTCTCTCCGCTTCATCAGACGTCGGGATCAATTAAAGGGAGATTATAAACAGATTGAGGGAATTTATTCTTCTCTGTCCCGCAAGGATTTAATTTACCTGCCGAGATGGCGCCCGAGCACGGAAGGCTCTATGTGGGCCTTGAATGGAAAGCACATCGTGGTTTAGAGACCCACGGGGTCTCACTTGTTTGGAGCTCAAGTTTCTAGTCCCTGTTTCCCCCACTCACCCCCCAAAAAATGTTCCTCCTCTTTGCTTCTTTCTCCTTATTTATTTGTTTATTTTTTTCTCTCGTTTCTTCCAACTGATTTTTCTTCATCCTGCTTAAGCTCACCCCAAGAAAGACCACCCAGTTTCATCATTTTTGGGGGGGGGGTGAGATGGCCCTCCACACCTGGCTGTAATTGGAGCTCTCTGTTCACCTGCCCACCCCCAGTTTCTCCTCTCTGGGTCTCCTGTTTTCTAAACTCTGCATCGCAAGCCCTCCACACTTGATTCCTTCCTTCCTTCCTTCCTTCCTCCCTCCCTCCCTCCCTCCCTCCCTCCCTCCCTCATCCTCAATTCCTTGCTCAATGTTTTCTTTCTTTCTTTCTTTCTTTCTTTCTTTCTTTCTTTCTTTCTTTCTTTCTTTTTCTTTCTCCTTCTCCCTCCCTCTTCTCCCTCCATTCCTGCCTCTTATCCTTGATTCTTAGCTCAATGTCTTTCTTTCTTTCTTTCTTTTTCTTTCCTTCCTCTCTTTCTTCTTCCTTTCTTATTCTTTCTCCTCCCTCCCTCCCTCTTATCCCTCCATTCCTGCCTCTCATTCTTGATTCTTAGCTCAATGTTTTCTTTCTTTCTTTCTTTCTTTCTCCTTCTCCTTCCCTCACTCCCTCTCATCCCTCCATTCCTGCCTCTTATCCTTGATTCTTAGCTCAATGTTTTTTTCTTTCTTTCTTTCTTCCTTTCTTTTTTCTTTCCTTCCTCTCTTTTTTCTTCTTTCTTTCTTATTCTTTCTCCTCCCTCCCTCTTATCCCTCCATTCCTGCCTCTCATCCTTGATTCCTTGTTCAATGTTTTCTTTCTTTCTTTCTTTCTTTCTTTCTTTCTTATTCTTTCTCCTTCCTTCCTTCTTCCCTCCCTCCCTCCCTCTTATCCCTCCTCTTCCTATCTTGCTTCCTTTTTTTTCCTTTCTTTCTTATCCTCCTTGGAGATTCATTTTGAAGTTTTCTTCCAGATTGGGTTTTGCAAGCACGGTGAAATCGCTTTGATTTTCTTTTGCTTTCTTCTCCCCAGAGTCCTTTTCTGTACCCAACTCCCTCCCCCTTCTTCTTTTAGACCTGAGATTTTTATATATATATATATTTGGGGGTGTTAAATTTGCAGTTGTGTCAGTAGATGAATTTCACAGCCAGTCGAAAAATGTCAAGGGCCAGAGCAGAGCTGAAGAGAGATGCTCCCAACACTTAATTTAATCCAGCGTGCACAAAAAAAGATTTTCTTTTTTCTTTTTATCTTCAGCTCTTCGGTCCGTATTCACCCCTCCTTCCCCTTCCATTCAGAAAACCACCTTAGATCAAGGTTTGCACGAGGATCAATATTATTTCTCCACATTTTCTGGAAGTAAAAAAATTGCATTTCCAATACCATCTCGCAAACGACGCAGCGCAGGCTCTCCTTTTCGACGTGGGAGTTGAGGGAAAAATAATAATAATAATAATCACACTTTTTCTCTGCATGTTCAGAGGTTCGGAGTGAAAATAATAATCAATCTGAAGACTTGCTTAGGTTGAATTGACTGTCTGCAATTAAAACCGAGAATCCTTTCAGGCCGGGCATTGAAGTAAAATTTGGATTTGTGCCGGGGTGGGCTTCAACAATTTTAGCAAGGGGTTCTCTGCCTGGTTGCTAGGTGGGCGTGGCCTTGGTGGGTGTGGCCTAGTCGGCCTCATACACCATGGGGGGGAGTGCGTTTCTGCCCTCCCCAGGCTCCGGAGGCTTTTCTTGAGCCTCCGGGAGGGCGAAAACAGCCTCTCCAGGCTCCGGAGGCTGGAAATTAGCCCGTTTCTGGACTTCCTGAACTACCGGTAGACCCGGTTTTCACCCTCCCCGAGCCTCCACGCGCCCCCTGCACTTACCTGCATCCAAAACGGGACGCGTGGGGACACCTGGGAGGGGAGGGGCAGGGTGGGTGGGGCCAGCCAGGAGTGGGATTTGGGGGTTCTCCGAACTACACAAAATCTTAGCTAGAGGTTCTCGCGAACCCCCAGCATCCCATCCCTGGATTTTGTGCAGAAACAGCCCAGTCTGTTTACAGTTCTCATCTTACGACCGGGGTTGGAACCAAACTTTCAACTCCTGAACAATTGGCAATTGGCTAAGCAAGTCGCTCTCGATTTTACGTCCTTTGGTTCCATGGTTGCTAAACAAATCACTGTGGTTGTTAAGTGAACCCATGCGGTTTGTTAAGCGAATTTGGCTTCTCCAGTTGACTTCGCTCGTCAGAAGCCAGCTGGGAAAGTCACAGATGGTGACCCTCGTCGAGTCAACTGCCAAGCGCCCGGATTTTGATCATGTGACCGTGTGCGATGCCGCCGTCGTAAGTACGAGGACTGGTTGTAAATTTGCTTTTTTTTTTTCCCCAGTGCCACTGTAACTTCAAACGGTCACTAAATGAAAGGTCAGACGTCAAGGAGGGTTAGGAAAATCAGCGTAATGTTTGTGTCATGTAATTTTAAATGCGTCACAGCGTCCCTCACTCTCTGTTTCTCTCTTGTCGTTCCAGGCTTCCCGAAGTCCGAATTTCGGACAACGGACCGTATGAATGTCACGTGGGGATTTACGATCGGGCAACTCGTGAGAAAGTGGTCCTGGCCTCGGGCAACATCTTTCTCAACGTGATGTGTAAGTAATCGCCCTTTAATTGACTGTGGTGATTAGATGGGAATTCATCATATAACCCCATGTAGCCTCTGTTTCCCCTGCCCCCCCTCAAACAATATTCCTCCTTTTTGCTTCTTTTGCCCCTCTCTCTCTCTCATTTCTTCTTACTGTTTTTTTCTTCCTCCTGCTTAAGCTCACCCCAAGAAAAACCACCCAGTTTCATCCTTTTGGGCGGGGGGTGAGATTGCCCTCCACCTGGCTGTAATTGGAGCTCTCACCTGCCCCCCAGTTTCTCCTCTCTGGGACTCCTGTTTTCTAAACTCTGCACAGCAAGCCCTCCACACTTTCTTTCATTTCTTTCTTTCTTTCTTTTCTTTTCTTTCTTTCTTTCTTTCTTTCTTTCTTTCTTTCTTTCTTTCTTTTCTTTCTTTCTTTTCTTTCTTTCTTTTCTTTCTTTCTGTCTTTCTTTCTGTCTTTCTTACTTTCTTTCTCTTTCTTTCTTTCTTTGTTTCTTTCTTCCTCCCTCCCTCCCTCCCTCTTCCTCCCTTCCTTCTTTCCTCCCTTCCTTCGCTCCTTCCTCTTTCTTTCTCTCTCTCTCCCTCCCCCTTTCTCTCTTCCTTTCCTTTCCTTTTCTTCTTCCTCCCTCATTCTTCCTTCCTTCCTTCCCTCCCTTCTTCCTTCCCCCTCCCTCCTTCCTCTTTCTTTCTTTCTTTCTTTCTTTCTCCCTCTTTCCCTCCCTCCCTCCCCCTTTCTCTCTTCCTTTCCTTTCCTTCCCTTTCCTTTCCTTCCTTCCTTTCTTCCTCCCTCATTCTTCCTTCCCTCCCTTCTTCCTTCCCTCCCCCTCCCTCCTTCCTCTTCTTTCTTTCTTTCTTTCTTTCTCCCTCTTTCCCTCTGTCCCTCCCTCTTCCTTCCTTCCTTCGTTCCTGCCTGCCTGCCTGCCTCCCTTCTTTCCTTTCCTTTCCTTTCCCTTCCCTTCCCTCCTTTCCTTCCCTTCCCTTCCCTTTCCTTCCTTCCATCCTTCCTTTGTTCCTTCCTTCGTTCCTGCCTGCCCCCTCCTTTCCTTTCTTTCCTTTCCTTTCCTTTCTTCCTTCCTTCGTTCCTGCCTGACCTTTCTTTCCTTTCCTTTCCTTTCCTTTCCTTTCCTTTCCTTTCCTTTCCTTTCCTTTCCTTTCCTTTCCTTTCCTTCCTTCCTTCCTTCCTTCCTTCCTTCGTTCCTGCCTGCCTCCCTTCTTTCCTTTCCTTTCCTTTCCTTTCCTTTCCTTTCCTTTCCTTTCCTTTCCTTTTTTCCTTTCTTCCTTCCTTCGTTCCTGCCTGCCCCCCTCCTTTCCTTTCCTTTCCTTTCGTTTCCTTTCCTTCCTTCCTTTCTTCCTTCCTTCGTTCCTGCCTGCCCCCTCCTTTCCTTTCCTTTCCTTCCTTCCTTTCTTCCTTCCTTCGTTCCTGCCTGCCTCCCTTCTTTCCTTTCCTTTCCTTTCCTTTCTTCCTTTCTTCCTTCGTTCCTGCCTGCCCCCTCCTTTCCTTTCTTTTCCTTTCCTTTCCTTTCCTTCCTTCCTTCCTTCCTTCCTTCGTTCCTGCCTGCCTCCCTTCTTTCCTTTCCTTTCCTTTCCTTTCCTTCCTTCCTTCCTTCCTTCCTTCCTTCCTTCGTTCCTGCCTGCCTCCCTTCTTTCCTTTCCTTTCCTTTCCTTTCCTTTCCTTTCCTTTCCTTTCCTTTCCTTCCTTCCTTCCTTCCTTCCTTTGTTCCTGCTTGCCTCCCTTCTTTCCTTTCCTTTCCTTTCCTTTCCTTTCCTTTCCTTTCCTTTCCTTTCCTTCCTTCCTTCGTTCCTGCCTGCCTCCCTTCTTTCCTTTCCTTTCCTTTCCTTTCCTTTCCTTTCCTTTCCTTCCTTCCTTCCTTCCTTTGTTCCTGCCTGCCTCCCTTCTTTCCTTTCCTTTCCTTCCTTCCTTCCTTCGTTCCTGCCTGCCTCCCTTCTTTCCTTTCCTTTCCTTTCCTTCCTTCCTTCCTTTCTTCGTTCCTGCCTGCCTCCCTTCTTTCCTTTCCCCTTCCTTCCTTCCTTCCTTCCTTCCTTCCTTCCTTCCTTCCTTGGACCTTGAGATCCTTGGTGCTCTCTTGAGCTTGGTGGTTTTGTTCCAGACATTGCATGACCCAACTGGGTAACATCATCAGTGCTGATAACGTTACTTAACTCGGTAACGCAACTTCTGCAAGAAAGAAAGGGGGGGAAAAAACCCCCCACCACCCAGATTTCTCTATGTAGAGTTTTCCATCAAGACCTGCTGGTAAATCCTGCTGATTCTTTCTTGATATCACCCAGATTGTTTTGCCTCCCACAGCTTCCCCGTTGGTAGTCCGTCCTCTAAAACCTGATTCTTGTAATGCATCACAATACCTTTTCAAGCGTAGCCACTTATCTATAAGAGCTTGTCTGGATTATTATGCCAGGAGGTGATCCGGACACTTTGACTTCCCTCCTTCCATGAATTTTAGAACAGGAGTGAAAAAAAAGGGGAAGGAAATATCCCCCCCCCCCCAGTCTACTCAAAAAAACCCCCCAAAACCTGCATTTATTTCTTAGACTGAATCACTCAATAACTCACCGCTGGCCTACGAAGGTTCGCAGTAGCCTTTTTTTCCACCTCCCCTTATTTTTAAAAAATAATTTATACCCAGAGGGCAAGCAAGCTGGCGGGGCTGCTGGACGCATACATATTGAGCTGTTTGTTGTATCACCGCTAGGGTTTTTTCATCATGGCACGTTTTTTTTTCCCCTTCCCCAATGCTCACTTTGTGATTTCTGTTTCAAAATAGATCCTCACTCTTTTTTCGTGTGTTTGACCAAAGACTAGGGTTTTTGCCAGTGGTGAAATCCAATTTTTTTTTTAACTACTGGTTCTGTGGGCGTGGCTTGGTGGGTGTGGTGTGCTTAGGTGGGCGTGGCTTGGTGGGCATGGTAGAGGGAGGATATTGCAAAATCTCTGTTCCCTCCCCACTCCAGGGGAAGGATACTGCAAAATCCCCATTCCCACCCCACTCCAGGAGGAAGGATACTGCAAAATCTCCATTCCCATCCCATTCCAGGGGAAGGATACTACAAAATCTCCATTCCCGCCCCACTCCAGGAGAAGGATACTGCAAAATCCCCATTCCCTCCCCACTCCTGAGGGAAGGATACTGCAAAATCTCCATTCCCACCCCACTCCAGGGGAAGGATACTGCAAAATCCCCATTCCCACCCCACTCCAGGGGAAGGATACTATAAAATCTCCATTCCCATCCCACTCCAGGAGGAAGGATACTGCAAAATCCCCATTCCCTCCCCACTCCAGGGGAAGGATACTGCAAAATCCCCATTTCCCCCCATTCCTGTGGTCAGCCAGAGGTGGCATTTGCTGGTTCTCTGAACTACTCAAAATTTCTGCTACCAGTTCTCCAGAACCTGTCAGAACCTGCTGGATTTCACCCCTGGTTTTTGCTGCTTCCTCCAAATCAGCAGGGCTTCGCGGCGGGGGTGCCTCACTTCCCAAATAATAATCATATCGTACTTCTCGGATTATATGACGCACTTCCCCCCCCCCCCAAAGAGAGTGGAAATATTGGTGCATCTTATACACCGAATACAGCCATTTTTGGGCTCCTGAAAATCCCGCCCCACAGGTCCCATTTTCGCCACAAACAAGCCTGTTTTTTTTGCAAAAAAATGGAGTGCACAGAGGGTTTGAGAGGCTGCAGTGTGCTCCTGGGGGCTGGGGAGGGCAAAAACGGGCCTGTTTTCCACAAAAAACAGGTGCATTTTTGCCCTCCCCAGACCCCAGGAGCACTCTGCAGGCCTCCCAAACCCTCTCTGCATCCCGTTTTTTCGGAAAAATGGGCCCGCTTTTGGCCTTCCAACCCCACTCCTCACATGTCACGTTTTTGCCCTCCCCAGCCCCCAGGAGCACTCTGCAGGCCTCCCAAACCCTGTGCGCATCCCATTTTTGCGAAAAACGGGACGGTCAAAGAGTTTAAGATGCCTGCAAAGTGCTCCTGGGAGGGCCAGGGAGGGCAAAAACTTTTTTTTTTTCTTGTTTACCTCTTCGAAATCTCAGTGCGTCTTATACTCCAGTGCATCATACAGACCGAAAAATACAGCGATTTAAAGTGAGCGTGGTGTCTTTGGCCATGCCGGAGAAAAGGCGAAGTCCGTTCTTTCTGTCAATCTGGACTTTGGTACTCCAGGGAGCTGGTTGGAGGGTGGGGAGGTTGGGGCTGACACACACACACACACACACACACACTGTCCTTGCATCTTACAGCAAGATTGTCGCAGTGGGGCGAGTTGTGCCAAGCATCAAAGTCGAGCAGCTGTTGGAGCTCTTGTTTACCGGCAGTGTCGTGGTACCTGATGACAGATGAGCTCAGGTGGGAACTGGGACTGGTTCGTCACCGGCTGTTCTGCATTGCGGAAACTTTGAGGGGGTTAGAGAACTTCTTGGAACGGCGAGAGACCCACCTCCCTGCTCTGGCCAACCGTCCGAATCTGGTTGCAACTTTCCCCAAGGACCACTGGTCTGTGATTGACTCTACCTGTCCAGTTGGATATTGCCCAAAAACAAATTTCCCGGGCATTATTTTATTAAGAATATAAAACTTTACTGAATAAACCACATTGGCACAAAAGAAGAGAAACCAGCTCTGGGTTTCCCTATGCCAAAGCAAGCGTAGTTAATTCCCCCTTTTTCCCTACGGGCCACCCACCATCCATTACATCCATGTTGTTGTGACCTAGGCTTCCTGAGTCAGTAAAACACACGAGTAGTCCCAAAAACCTGTTTTATTTTAACAGCTGTGAATTCTGTTCATTCGCAGATGAGTCCCAAAACAGTTGTAAAGAGTCCTTCGGGATAAGGCTGATAATCACTCACCTTTATCTCCCTTGACACGCTCACAAAGGCCTAATTGGCAAAGCCACACGGAGTCCAGAATCAAACGGAGCTTCAGGCTTTAAACTGCACAGAATTAACAATGTTGCTTCCTGAAAAGGCCCACGTGCCTTTGCTCCTCTTTTAAATCTTATGGGAGGGGCCAATCATCTCCCAGCCCTACTCCTACTCCAAGATCCCTTCCAACTCTGTTTTTCTCTCAAAACCCAACTCACCCAGGTTAGGTGGTGCTCTCCAAGGAGTAGAGAGACTTACAGAAAAATCCCAAATTGGACATGTTAAAAAAAACTTCTGTAGGAAAACAGAAGTGGGACGCGGTGGCTCAGTGGCTAAAACGTTGAGCTTGTCGATCGAAAGGTCGGCAGTTCAGCGGTTCAAATCCCTAGTGCCGCGTAACGGGGTGAACTCCCATTCCTTGTCCCAGCTTCTGCCAACGTAGCAGTTTGAAAGCACGTAAAAAAATGCAAGTAGAAAAACAGGGACCACCTTTGGTGGGAAGGGAACAGCGTTCCGTGCGCCTTTGGCGTTGAGTCATGCCGGTCACATGACCACGGAGACGTCTTCGGACAGCGCTGGCTCTTCGGCTTTGAAACGGAGATGAGCACCGCCCCCTAGAGTCGGGAATGACTAGCACATATGTGCGAGAGGAACCTTTACCTTTTAGGAAAACAGATGGTCAGCGAGAATTTCCCTCTTGCCGCAGATAAACTGGGCTGATGGAATTGTATCTTTAAAACCAAGCGAACAAAAAAAAAAGGGGGGGGACAGTTAGTATCTTTAAAACTTAACGAATCCCCTGCAGCGCCGACTTGTCATAAGGCCACAGCCTTCTCTTACCAGAGCCTGTTTTAAAAATAATAATTAAGCGCAGAGTGGGGCCAAAGGGCCATGAAATTCAAGGATGGACGACAATCCTGTGATATTTTTCTCCGTGTTAGGCACTAAAGGTTTACAGCAGGAAGAGTTTTACATGATTGCTAATTGCTGCTGGGTTGAAAGGGAGAAGGGGATTTATCTTGTGGGGTTTTCAGCTTTGTGTAAAGCTGCCACGGGCTTTGCTTTTTCTGTAGCATTTCAGGGCTATTCAGATATCCCTTTTTCTGTGGAGGTATGATTTGTGGGTATGCATGAGGGAGAAAGAAGACTAGGCAGAAATCCATCTCCCGTTCATACTTTGCATTTTCGGGCCGATGTTTTCAAACTCACCGTGTGTGTGTGTGTGTGTGGGTTTGTGTGTGTGGGTTTTTGCAGGGCAAAAATATTCCCTTGAAAACGGGTGGGAAATGCGGAGAGGAAAAAAAACTGCGCGAAAAATGCGAGCATCAGAGAAAAATGATTGCCACCCAAAAAAAAAAAAAAAAAAGGAATACATCAAGAGAAATAATTTGTCACAAAAGTGAAGGAAGTAGACATTTTTTAAAAAAAAGAAACAGGAGAAGGGAAATACAGAGAGCGAGAGAGAGAGAGAGAGGGAGGGAGAGAGAGAGAGGGAGAGAAGGAAAAATACATATAATGATAGATAACAACTTAGATATGTAGAAAAGCGCCAGAAACTTTCTCTTCTCTTTGAAATCTTTACTGCTGAGGTAGTTATGAGTTATGGCACATTCTGCCTGGACAGGTTTTGTAGACGGCTGGGTACAGAGTGCCCAATCGGGTGCCAATTATCTCACCCATTTTCCCCTTTCTTAGCTCCACTCTGCCCTGTTCAGTCTTAAGAGAGTCTCCCTGCTTGAGCCCAACATGGGGGAGGCCCAAACAACAAGATGTTAGGGTGTTCCTTAGAAAAAGAGCAGGAGGTGGGTGGCGAGATCTTCATGGACATCACACCAAAATGTCTATTTGTGGAGATTCTCAAGTCATCCAGGTCATGGTTATCCCAAAGGCGCTTTTTCAAACTGGACTTCCTTGAAGATATTTCGCTTCTCATCCAAAAAGCTTCTTCGGCTCTGACTGGATCAGTGGTGGGTTGCTCCTCGGTTCGCACCGGTTCGCAAGAACCGGTAGTAAAAAATTGTAGTAGTTGGAAGAACCGGTAATAACATTGGCTGGCCACACTCCCGAACTGGTCCCTGGCCCGGTTGCCGCTCGCTTACCCCGCCCACCTCATCAGAGGCTTTTTAAAAAAAAATATTTTTTTTTTAAGTATTTTTCCTATAACCTCTTCGGCTGAAAAAATGCTTAGTACAAAAAAAAAGACTCTGATGATCGCGCGGCTCAGCTGGGATCGTCAGAGGCTTTTAAGAGCATTTTCTTCTGCAACCTCTTCGGCTGAAGAGGTTGTAGAAAAAAATAATGCCTTTAAAAGCCTCTGGCGATCCCAGCTGAGTTGCCTGATCGTCAGAGGCTTTTAAGAGCATTTTTTTTCTGCAACCTCTTAAGGTTGTAGAAAAAATGCTTTTAAAAGTAAAAAAAAAAAAAAAGTTGGCCATGCCCATCCAGTCACATTACCCCCTCAACCAAGCCATGCCCACAAAATAAGCCACGCCCACAGAACCAGTAGTAAAAAATTTTAGAGCCCACCCCTGGACTGGGATGGGTGGGAAAGGGAAGGATTTATACTCCTTGCAGACAACTAGTCATTTGGGGAAACAAAACAACCACTTCATAAATGCAAGGACAGTTAGAGCAGAGAGGAGAGGTCAGCTAGATTAGAGCTGGATGCTAAAACAGATAAAAAATGGTTGCAGGAATTGGGTACGGCTAGTTAGAGAAAAGATGGATGAGGGGTGACATGATAGCAGTATTCCAGTATTTGAGGGGCTGCCCCAAAGAAGAGGGAGTCAAGCTATTCTCCAAAGCACCTGAAGGCAGGACAAGAAGCAACAGATTGAAACTAATCAAGGAGGGAAGCAACCTGGAACTAAGGAGAAATTTTGGACGGATAAGAAGATTTGATAAGAGGAACTAGGAAAAGAAGGAAAATGGAAGGAGATGACTAGCTGCAAATGGACAGACTGGATTACAGAGGCCATACAGATGGAGAAGACGACGAGAAGAGTCTCGTCAAGGTTGACACACAAGGTGCTTCCTTCCGCTCGCAACTTGACAAGCGACGGGAGAAGGAATGGGTATGATTGGAATGTGTTGGGAGCCGGGAGGGAGAAAAGGAATGTACGTGAGCCATCGGCAGCCTGAGAAAATCTCGCAACCCCAAGGTCAGACGCTGAAGACTTTCAAAAGCTGCAGACTGTTTTCCCAAAATAAAACGCTTAACCTGGATTGGTGGATAATGGACACTGGGCGGCCCGAGGAAGGAAAAAGGGGGTTTTATGTATGCTGCGCTTCACACCAAAACCTTTGACCCGACTTTGCTTCTTTTGCACCTATGTGGATCTGTCAGTAGAGTTATACCCTCGGTAAAATGAAAAATGTCTTTTACTGCACACGCCAGTGGGATGGTTGACAGGTCTGGTTGGGGATACATCATCCCGGAGAAGATTTACCTACATGGTCCCCGAGGCCACCGTACAGATCAGAGCAGTGGTGAAATCCATTTTTTTTTACTACCGGTTCTGTGGGCGTGGCTTGGTGGGCATGGTGTGGCTTGGTGGGCATGGCAGGGAAAGGATACTGCAAAATCCCCATTCCCATCCCACTCCAGGGGAAGGGTACTGCAAAATCCCCATTCCCACCCCACTCCAGGGGAAGGATATTGCAAAATCTCCATTTCCACCACACTCCAGGGGAAGGATATTGCAAAATCCCCATTCCAGGGGAAGGATACTGCAAAATCCCCATTCCCACCCCACTCTAGGGGAAAGGTACTGCAAAATCTCCATTTCTACCACACTCCAGGGGAAGGATATTGCAAAATCCCCATTCCCATCCCATTCCAGGGGAAGGATACTGCAAAATGCCCATTCCCTCCCTACTCCTGGGGGAAGGATATTGCAAAATCTCCATTCCCACCCCACTCTGGGGCCAGCCAAAGGTGGTATTTGCCGGTTCTCCAAACTACTCAAAATTTCCGCTACCGGTTCTCCCGAACCTGTCAGAACCTGCTGGATTTCACCCCTGGATCAGAGGATGCCTAATCAATCAATGGGGAGGTAAACCTTGCACCCATCCTCAGCCTTCTCCCTTTCATACACAAAGTTTAAATGAAATAAAGCAGCGATGGAAACATGCCCCCCCACCTTCCTTTATTTTCTAATTTGGCACGAAGCCAGGAAATGTTTGCGGCAATATATGTGAAAATGTCCATGAATGCTGTATTTTCTCCCTCCCCCCTCCTCCCCGGCTGAATTAAGAGAAGTAACTTAGGAAGGACACGATCGAATCGTGTCAACTCTGCGACTCCGTTGGCCTTGTCAAAAGGGCCAGTTCTATTTATGAGACTGTTTTAAGATGGAAAGGAGGGGGTGGTCTCCTAGGACCCCCCTCAGTTAATTACATCTTTTGGTTTCCTGTTAGGAAATGAATTATTCTTTTCTGCAGTGGCTGACAGGATCCATCTGGGGGAAAGGGGACATGTCAAATCAAAATGAGGGACTGATGAGAGAAAAAGAGAGAGAGAAGGAACTCAGAAAAGGCCTAAATGCCAACAGAAGAATTATTCTGATTTGAGGGACATCTTCAAAGGTCTTCTTCTATTAAAACACTTCTAACATTGTATGATAACCAGTTTCGTTAAGTCACCAGAGTAGAAATCAAGAAGATGGTGTTAGTCCTGCCTCGGGCATGAAATCATTGTCATCTCCTTCCATTTTCCTCCTATTTTAGTTCCTCTTACCAAATCTTCTTATCCGTCCAAAATTTCTCCTTAGTTCCAGGTTGCTTCCCTCCTTGATTAGTTTCCGTCCGTTGCTTCTTGTCCTGCCTTCAGGGGCTTTGGAGAATAGGCTGACCCAGTAGTGAAATGCTCCTGGTTTGGACCAGATCGCCTGATCTGGTAGCGATGGCGACGAGTGGTTCGGAGAACCGGTAGCCAAAATCCCTGCGGCCCCCCACCCACCCAGCTGAGCCGCGCGATCATCAGAGGCTTTTTTTTTACTTTTAAAAGCATTTTTTCTACAACCTCTTTGGCCGAAAAAAATGCTTTTAAAAGTAAAAAAAAAAAAAAAAAGCCTCTGATGATCACGCGGCTCAGCTGGGATCGTCAGAGGCTTTTAAAAGCATTTTTTCTACCACCTCTTTGGCCGAATAGGTTGTAGAAAAAATGTTTTTAAAAGCCTCTGACGATCCTATCTGAGTTGCCTGATCATCAGAGGCTTTTAAAAGCATTTTTTTACAACCTCTTCAGCCGAAAAGGTTGTAGAAAAAATGCTTCTAAAAGTTAAAAAAAAAAAGTTGGCCACGCCCACCCGGTCACATTACCCCCACCACCAAGCCACGCCCACAGAACCGGTAGTAACAAATTTTACATTTCACCACTGGGCTGACCCCTTTTTCTTTGGGGCAGCCCCTCAAATACCGGAATACTGCTATCATGTCACCCCTCATCCATCTTTTCTCTAACTGGCCATACCCAATTCCTGCAACCATTCTTTATCTGTTTTAGCATCCAGCTCTAATCTATCTGACCGATACTGTGCCTCTCCTCTCTGCTCTACCTGTCTTTGAATCAGGAGGAGGTGTGGACTCCACCTCCTCCTCGTTGCTAACACGTGTCAGTCCTGGAAGCCATCTTTTGCATTGGATCTTCAGGCCCGCCACATTTAGTGCTGTGAGAACCTGGGAGGGGGGATTGTATGGAGCTGGGGAGATATGTAGTCAAAACAACATTCCTTTCTTGAAGAGTCAAGGACATCCTGCCCTGCACCTAGAGTGGTGTGAATTGGATTGGATTAAGATGTTGAGTTTAATTGTTGTCAGAGTTTGTCGCAGCACACACAATCAGACAATTCAGCAGGATTCAATAACTTCTCTTTATATATAATATTACATACAAAGTAAATATACAATACCAAAAGCAGGTTTTCCAACGTAAAAACAAGCAAAACACAAGCAGAGGAGAGGATTTTCCATTTCAGAGCTGAGCACAGCTCGCATCTTTAGTACAGAAGTTAAGCTAAGCCACGCCCAGGCTCCTAGCTGTCTCCAGCAAATACTGTTTCAGTTTCCAAACAGCCCTCATTGGCTGATTTAGTTGCTATGCCTATTCATTGGCTGACCTTCTTACCATGTCTCTGCCAAGTCATGAACTCTCGTACACTGACAATTGTGCCATCTGTATTGGTACCTCGTGAGATCTACCACGTCGAGAAGGTAGATGCTTCATCTTGGACCTTCAACAGGTCAGGAAAACGTACGCCGTCGTCTTTCCAGATGGAAAGGATGGAAAAAATAAATTTGATAGAAAGCGTAAGCTCACTGAGGTTGTCAGTTTCAACATTCTAGGAATAAAGTCGAGCTGGAGAAACTCAAGAATAACAACCTGAGTTTGGTGCCATCCTGAAGGACTTGCAAGAAGGTCTCCGGAGATCTCTTTCTTCTGGATATTCGTTTTCCCAGCAGAGTTCTTGGCTCATTACGAAGAGGCTTGTAAGTTTAAAGCTGCGGAGATTGAACAAGAGACATGCCTGAAGGCAATTCTATTTTAATAGGAACCCTTGGGCTAATCCATAAGTTTTCTCTCTTCCCCAGCCCGGCCAGAGACTTAATGGAGATTCCAGAGCTGAACAGACGATCGGAAAAAATGAACTAATAAGTATGGAACAGGAAGCTATAATGGAATAGAATAGAATAGAATTCTTTATTGGCCAAGTGTGATTGGACACACAAGGAATTTGTCTTTGGTGCATACGCTCTCAGTGCACATAAAAAGAGAAGATACACTCATCAAGGATCATAAGGTACAACACGTAATGATAGTCATAGGGTACAAATAAGCAATCAACTCATACTAGGAAACAATCAATATAAATTGTAAGCAAAAAAGTCATGGAGTCAGAAGTGGGAGGAGATGGGTGATGGGAACGATGAGAAGATTAATGCAGTAATGCAGACTTAGTGAATAGTCTGACAGTGTTGTGGGAATTATTTGTTTAGCAGAGTGATGGCGTTTGGGGAAAAACTGTCCTTGTGTCTAGTTGTTCTGGTGTGCAGTGCTCTATAGCGTCGTTTTGAGGGTAGGAGTTGAAACAGTTTATGTCCAGGACAGGGGTGAAATGCTCCTGGTTTGGACCAGATCGGGCGATCCGTTAGCAATAGCAGCGGGTAGTTCGGAGAACCGGTAGCAAAAATTTCTGCCCCCCCCCTCCCATGCCCACCCAATCGCCCAGTCTCCACTTGGCAGCTTGCTGCTTCTTTCGGCTCCCTCGCTTTTCCTGCCTTGCTTCGCGGCGGCTGCAATCCATTGCATCCGCTAGCAACTCAATCCGCCTGCCTGCAATCAATGCAATCGGTGAGCAACTCAATCTGCCTGCCTGCCTTGTGCCTTCAATTTGGTAAGTAACTGGGAGCTTTAAAAAAAATAGTTAATTGGGCGTTTTTTTAAGCAGTTTTATTATTATTTAATAAATAATTTTTTAAAGGAGTTTATTTTATCTTTTTTGACATGGCAATTTAAAGTTAAGGAAGTTTTAAATTTAGCTGCTTTTATCTAAAAATATGAATAAAATAAAATAATAAAATAAAATATTTGTGCAGCTTTCTGAGATTTGGTGTGTTTCCGCAGTGTTTCACTCTAACTACACAATCACACAAAATCTCACAACGCTGTCTGTGGCATTTTGTGAGTGTAAAGCGTGGTTGTTGAGCTTTTTGTGGCTGTGTGAGGTTCCTGCTTGTTGCAGGGACCATTTTGGGTGAAGTGCAGCTCTTTTTACATTGTGTGTGAGTCAGTTGTGTTGTGTTGTGTGTGTAAAGTGTGAAAGTTGGTTTTTAAGTTTTTTGTGGCTGTGTGAGGTTCCTGCGTGTTGCAGGGGCCATTTTGGGTGAAGTGCAGCTGCTTTTACATTGTGTGTGAGTCAGTTGTGTTGTGGTGTGTGTGCGTAAAGTGTGAAAGTTGGTTTTTGGTACCTCTTATTGTTTTGTGTACTTTGTTTATTAGTTTTATTATTTATTATTATTGGCCATGCCCACCTGGTCACCTGACCACCAAGCCACGCCCACCAATTAAGCCACGCCCACAGAACCTGTAGGGAAAATTTTTAGCTTTCACCCCTGGTCCAGGATGCAAGGCATCTGTAAATATTTTCCCAGCCCTCTTTTTGACTCGTGGAGTATACACAATGGAAGGCAGGTTGGTAGTAATTGCTTTTTTTTTCTGATGATCCTCGGATGTCTCTGTCTGTCTTGTGGGGTTGCAGAGCCAAACCCGACAGTTATGGAGGTGCAGATGACAGACTCCATAATTCCTCTCTAGAACTGGATCAGCAGCTCCTGGGGCAGTTTGAGCTTCCTGAGTTGGCGCAGAAAGAACGTTCTCTGTTGTGTTTTTTTGATGATGTTTTCGATGCTAGGTGTCCATTTTAGGTCTTGAGATATGGTAAAACCTAGAAATTTTGACGGTCTCTACTGTGTTGTCTAATATTGTAAGAGGTGGAAGTATGGGAGGGTTTCTCCTAAAGAGTGGAAGGAAGGAAAAACTGAGCTTCTAAATCTAACCTGCAGATGAGGAAAGATTGCAAGGGGGAGAGAAATGCAAATAACAGGTTTACTAAACCTGTAGTAAGGCCACACATGGAATATCTCATCCAGTTTTGGTCACCACATCACAAAAAAAAAAGATGTTGAGACTTTTGGAAAAAGTGCAATAGCGATGATTAAAGGGCCTGGAGACTAAAACATATCATACTCATAATCATAAGTTTATTTGTCAAGCGTATATAAGATAACAGGTAAAAGTATAAACATAATTTGAATACATGAAAAGAGTAAGAGTACACATAATAACGGCGGCTAGATCAGCAGTAGCACAACTTTGGAAAACAGATTGCCAACTGATCAGGAGCTAATACAAAAGATATACACATGCGCAGAAATGGATAAATTAACCTTAGAGTTACAGGATAAGGAGGACTCAAAATATTTTATAATATGGAATAGATGGTACCAGTGGATAAATCAGAGGAGGCCAAATGGGTTGAGATGAAATTTAGAGGAAATTAACATAAGTAAAAAAATGCACTGTCAGATAGATAGAAAATGAAATATGTCACTGTAGGTTTGTATATATGTATATATAATAATAGAAATTAGCTAGTAGTTGAAGTCGTTTATTGTATATGGATATGTAAATTTGTTTCTTGATTAAGTTAACTTTTAACTTAATCAAGCTTTTGTATGTTTTAAATGTTTTTTTTTAATGAGTAAAGTTTTGCTTTTTAAAATCTAAAAAAAAAAAGAGTAAGAGTAAAAAGGACAGGGACAGTAGGCATGTTGGGGTGCTAATGCACACCCCTTACAGACCTCTTAGGAATGGGGTGAGGTCAACAGTAGACAGTCTAAGGTGAAAGTTTTGGGGGTTTGGGGAAGAAACTACAGAGTCAGGCAGTGAATTCCAGGCATTGACCACTCGGTTGCTGAAGTCGTATTTTCTGCAATCGAGTTTGGAGGGGTTTACCTTGAGTTTGTATCTATTGTGTGCTCGTCTATTGTTGTGGTTGAAGCTGAAGTGGTCATTGACAGGTAAGACATTGTGGCAGATAATTTTATGTACCACACTTAGGTCAGACCACAGTTGGCATAGTTCTAGGTTGCCCAAAATTTGGAGTCTGGTGGCATAAGGTATTTTTATTGCGGGTAGAAGAATGGAGGACTCTTCTCGTAAAATATCTCTGGACTCTCTCAATTGTATTTATGTCCGATATGCAGTGCGGGTATCCTTCCCTCCCTCTCCTTCCTCCCTCTCCATCCGTTCATCCATAATGTCCCTTCCTTCCTTCCTTCTTTCCCTCCCTCCCTCATTCATTCTCCTTCCTTCCTTCCTTTTCTTTTTTCTTTCCTTCCATCCTCCCTCTCCTTCCTCCCACTCCTTGCTTCCTTCCTTCCTTCCATCTATCCATCCATCCATCATATCCCTTCCTTCCTTCCCTTCCTCCTGCCTTCATTCATGTTCCTTCTTTCTTTCCTTCCTTCCTTCCTTCCCTCCCCCTCATTCATTCATTCTCCTTCCTTCCTTCCTTCCCTTTCTTTCTTTTCTTCCTTCTTTCCCTCCCTCTCCTTCCTCCCTCTCCATCCATTCATCCATAATATCTCTTCCTTCCTTCCCCCCACCCTCTATCCCATATCCCTTCCTTCCTTCCCTTCCTCCCGCCTTCATTCATTTTCTTTCCTTCCTTCCTTCCTTCCCTACTTTCCTCATTCATTCTCCTTCCTTCTCTTTCTTTTCTTCTTTCCTTCCCTCCCTCTCCATCCATTCATCCATAATATCTTTTCCTTACTTCCCCCCACCCTCCATCATATCCCTTTCTTCCTTCCCTTCCTCCTGCCTTCATTCATCTTCCTCCTTCCTTCCTTCCCTCCCTCCCTCCCTCCCTCATTCATTCTCCTTCCTTCCTTCCTTTTCTTCCTTCCCTCCCTCCCCTTCCTCCCTCCATTCATTCTCCTTCCTTCCTTCCTTACTTCATTCCCTCCCTCCCTTCATTCTCCTTTCCTTTCTTCCTTCCTTCTCTTCCTCCTTCCTTCCTTCCCTTCCTTCCTTTCCTTCCTTCCTTCCTTGTGTTCTTTTCAAAAGCCACCAAGGATGCCTGAGGTTTGCTTATTAAAACCTCGGGAGGTGAGCTTGGACACTTGAGAAGACCATCGCAACCTATACTGTGCCCAATGTTGCTGAATGGGCCTATAAGTGATTTTTATGCCAGCTCGTAACATTTATACCTAAGCACACTTGGACATTAAAGGCAATCAAATGGCATGCTCAGGGAATAAAGTTAGCTCTCCCTCCCCCTCCCCCAGGAACTTTCTAGGGGCCCTACTTTTCGGTCTGCAATGTTACACCCCAGCCTCCTGTGTCTGCTGGGGTTTCCGTTCCCCTTTCTGTGCCACGTTGAGAATTTTCTCTCGCGTGCTGGGAGACGGAGACCTGTTTGCATTTTAATTAAGCTGCCCTGCTTGAATCCTTGAACCAAAGCAGATTCTTGGCTTCCAGGGAAGAAGGTTGGTGACGTACGATCCATTTGTAGACCAGTTATCAAACTTGGTTTATCAGGGGGGGAAAAAGGGAAAGCAGATTTGATGGTGGCTTCAGAATCCCTACATCAGAAATAACAAGGGGCCTTAGAGGTCTTCTAGTCCAACCCCCTGCTCAAGGAAGAGACCCTATAGCAATGAGGGCTAACCTTTTTGCTGTTGCGTGCCAAAAGCGGGGGGAGCACACCCATAATTCAATCCCCACACACACACACCCTGCCCCCCCCCCATGCATGCGGGTACGACACCCCCCCCCCCAGTTTTGGCATGCAATGGCATAAAGGTTACCGGTAGGCCCATTTTACGCCCTCCCCAGGCTCCCCAGAGGCTTTCTTGGAGCCTGGGGAGGGCAAAAATGGTCCCGTCCCCGTTCCCCGGAGGCCCTCCGGAGGCCGGAAACGGCCCATTTCCCGACTTCCGGTGGGCCCGGAAGGTCTGTTTTTAGCTCTCCCCAGGCTCCAGAGGCTTCCTTGGAGCCTGGAGAGCGCAAAAATGGTCTCCTCCCCCAAGTCCCTCCGGAGGCCGGAAACGGCCCCTTTTCCTGACTTCCAGTGGGCCCGGAAGGTCTGTTTTTAGCTCTCCCCAGGCTCCAGAGGCATTTTTGGAGCCTGGGGAGGGCACAAACAGCCTTCCCCACCCCTCTGGAGGACAGAAACGGCCCATTTCCTAACTTCCGGTGGGCCCAGAAGGCCCAAAAATCAGCTGGCTGAGCTAGGGCAACACTTGTGTGCCCACAGATATGGCTCTGCGTGCCACAGGTTCGCCATCACGGCCCTATAGGCATGTCAGAGAAATGGTTGTCCAGTCTCTTCTTGATAACCTCCAATGATGGAGCGCTCACAACTTCCGGAAGCAAATCCTTCTGCTGATTTTACAGATCTGGGATTGTAGTATAACAAGATTCGGAAGGGACCTTGGAGGTCTTCTAGTCCAACCCCCTGCTTAGGCAGGAAACCCTCCACCACTTCAGACAAATGTTTATCCAACTTCTTCTTAAAAACATCCAGTGTTGGAGCATTCACAACTTCTGGTGGCAAGTTGTTCCACTGGTTAATTGTTCTCACTGTCAGGAAATTCCTCCTTAGTTCTAAGTTGTTTCTCTCCTTGATTAGTTTGTTTCTTGTCCTGCCTTCAGGTGCTTTGGAAATAGGTTGAAACCTCCCCCCTCTTCTTTGTGGGAGCCCCTTAAATACATTCTTGTCCCCAACCCCCCCCCCCCATCATGCCCTTCCCCGTGGCTTGATTTTCTCTCTCTCTCTCTTCAAAAAGAGAATTAGCCTCCACCATTGACTTCCTTCCCTCTACCATTTTCTCTTCCTCCCCCCCCACCTTATCCATTTGGGAGGAGGGAGGGGCAGCGAAAGGGAGGTGACAAGAGTTGAAGGAGTGTCATTAACATCAAGAGGTATAGATTTGATTCATCTGCTGGCAATTTTCCACACTTGAGGCTATATTTACAGCACTTACGCAATTATTTTGTGAAGTCCCTTGAGTGTTCATTCACAAGGCTGCTAAATATTCCCACCTACTGCTGAGGTGGACTCCTCCTTCTCCTTCTCCTTCTCCTTCTTCTTCTCCTTCTCCTCCTCCTCTCCTCCTCCTCCTCCTTCTCCATTTCCTCCTCTTCTCCCCCTCCTCCTTCTCCTCCTCTTCTTCTCCTCCTTCTCCTCCTCCTCCTCTTCTTCTCCTCCTTCTCCTCCTCCTCCTCTTCTCCTCCTTCTCTTTTTCTCCTTTTCCATTCCCTTCCCTCCCTCCTTCCTTCTCTCCCTCTTTCCTTCCTTCCTTCCTTCCTGCCACCCTCCCTTCCATCCCCCTTCCTTCTTTCCATTCCCTTTCCTCCCTCCCTCCTTCCTTCTTTCCTTCCTTCCTTCTTTCCATTCCCTTCCCTCTCTCCTTCCTTCTCTTCCTCTTTCCTTCCTTCCTGCCACCATCCCTTCCATTCCCCTTCCTTCTTTCCGTTCCCTTTCCTCCCTCCCTTCCCTCCCTCCTTCCTTCCTCTCTCTTCCATTCCCCTTCCTTCTTTCCGTTCCCTTTCCTCCCTCCCTCCCTCCCTCCTTCCTTCCTCTCTCTTCCATTCCCCTTCCTTCTTTCCGTTCCCTTTCCTCCCTCCCTCCCTCCTTCCTTCCTTCCTCTCTCTTCCATTCCCCTTCCTTCTTTCCATTCCATTTCCTCCCTCCCTCCCTCCTTCCTTCTTTCCATTCCCTTCCCTCTCTTCTTCCTTCCTTCCATCTTTCCTTCCTTCCTTCCACCCTCCCATTCCCCTTCCTTCTTTCCATTCCCTTCCCCCCTCCCTCCCTTCCGAAGAAAACATCCTCCTAGCCACTGTCCCATAGATGAAGTCCCCCCCATGTGCCAATTCTACTCCTAGAAGCCATTTGCCTCCTGCGACCACAGGCCATGGTTTCGACTGGGGTGAGCCCCATGAGACTCTCAGAGGCCGCTCGTCCCCTGCTGGTGGCCGGGCCTGGCAGGAATTGGCGGGCCAGACATCTGGCAGGCCCCAGCTTGAGCCTCCACCGAGGTGACCAGAATACCAACTAACATTCATTGCAGCTGAATTACGGAAGATTGAGAATTCTAATGCAATGTGCTAAAACCAGCCGGCAGAGTTAGCAATCAAAGATTTCTTCTTAATGCATAATGTATTAAAGATGCAGAATACCCAGGCTGAGCCCAAGAGAAAAACAATTTGCACAAGGACAGCTATGGCAAATACTTGCTTTTAAAAACAAAAAAACAAAAAACTTGGCGTATTTCTTCTTATTATTAACCATTAGGCGTCCAAAACCAAGATTGATCTACCAGGAATTCCTGAGAAGATTCCCAGAGGATTCCAGACTACTCCCAGAGTAGATTTACACAGGAAGAAGGGTGGTTAAATATCTGTCTGGACCACCCAATTCAGGCCTAGCTTCTGTTGTGGCCCACCAGCGGCAGCAGATTCAGACAGTGAGAAGGTTGGGGAGGAACGTGGGCCAATCCTGGAGTCTGGGGAAGGCTCAGATGATGGCTCTGAGTCGGAGGCAGAGAGGGGTCCAGGGCCGTCTGGTAGTTATCGTATTTTTCGGAGTATAAGATGCCCATTTCCCCCCCTCCAAAAGAGGGTAAAAATTTAGGTGCATCTTATACACTGAATGTAGCCCCGCCCACCCACTGGCCCCCACCCTTTGCCTCGCAGCAGTTACCTTCTTGCAAGCAAACAGCAAGAAAAAAAGCTCCTTTCAGCTTCAGTACAGTCTCATTAGCACAAGTTGATTGGATCGGCCACCCGACTCTCAGCTGATTTGCTCTCAGCTGTTTTGCACAGGGCTCTGCTGCTTGCTGCAAGAAGGTAAATTGCTGGAGCAGTTTTTTTTTTCCCCCTTGTGCTAATTTAGCTGAAAACGAAACTGAAAGTAAAGCAGGCTGTTTGCTGTTTGCTGCAACGAGGCAAAATTGCTCAGAGGCAGAGGGAGATTTCTTTTTCTTCTTTTCCTCACCAAAAAAGGTAGGTGCGTCTTATACTCCGAAAAATATGGTATTTGCTGCCTCCGGAGCCTCCGGACTCTGACATCAGCGAGGCAGAAGAACAACTGGAGCCTGTTCCCAGTGTGTGCATGCGCAGAGCTGCCAAGACACAGGAACAATTAAGGAAACGGGGTCGACTTGGGAGTAAGGTGTGGAGATGATTGGCCCCTCCCATAAGGCGTAAAAGAGCAGCGAACAGGACGTGAGCTTTTGCAGGAAACAATTCATTCATCTGGTCGATTCAAGATTTGAAAGTTCTGTTTGTGACTCTGTGCCAAGTTTGGCCTTGCCCTGTGTCTGGAAATTAGCTTTTTGGCAGCGTTCCACGTGAGATAAGGTGGGTGTTGATAACCTTCCTCTGAAAGACTGTTTATCAAGCCTTGCGGACTTGTAAATGAAAGTAATTTACAGCCGTATGAATTAAAGAGGTTTGCCGGGACTAAATTTGTGCTGTTTAATTTCTAAGGAAGTCTAGGTTAGAACAGCTTCAGAGTCCCACCGCAGATGGAGCCATGGCAGTGTGTCAGCCCTGCAGGTAGGCCTGGTCAAGAAACAGACATCACAACAAATAGTAGACCTCTCTGGATGCAACTATCTGGATGACCTGTGGCCTTTCCCCTTCCTTCCCTCTTATACGAAGACACTCAAAGTGGGGCAGTCTTGAGTTTCTTCCTCACTCTTTCCTGTTGTCTCATCTTTTGCTAACCATCTCCAGGTTTGGTCACCACGATGTCAAAAAGATGTTGAGACTCTAGAAAAGGTTCAGAGAAGAACCAATAAAGATGACTAGGGGACTGGAGGCTAAAACATGCAAAGACCGGTTGCAGGAATTGGGTCTGTCTAGTTTAATGAAGAGAAGGAACTAGGGGTGATGTGATTGCAGCCTTCCAATATTTGAGGGGCTGCCATAAAGAAGAGGGGAGGGTTTCAACCTATTCTCCAAAGCACCTGAAGGCAGGACAAGAAGCAACGGATGGAAACTAATCAAAGAGAGATTCCAACCAAGAACATAAAGAGAAACTTCCTAACAGTGAAGCCAATTAACCAGTAGAACAGCTTGTCTTCAGAAGTTGTGGTACTTCATCCCTGGGAGCTTTCAAGAAGAGACTGGACTGCCATCTGTCAGAAATGGTGTAGGGTCTCCTGCTTGGATGGAGGGGGGTTGGACTAGATGACCTACAAGGTCCCTTCGAACTATGTTACATATCTTCTCAAAGGCCATTTCTGTCCCTCTACAGGAACCACAAGGAATATCAATTAAAATAGAGCTGGAAGGGACCTTGAAGGTCTTATCCTGTCTCCCCGAAAATAAGACATCCCCTGATAATAAGCCCGATCGGCCTTTTGAGTGCATGCGCTAATATAAGCCTCCCCCCCTGAAAATAAGCCCTCCCCGAAAATATTTAAACGCAGAGCTGGAAATCAGGTAAGACGACAAGAGGAACCCCATCTTGCTCCACGCGCCCCAAAATAATAAGACCTCCCCCAAAATAAGGCCAAGCGCTTATTTTGGGGTTCAAAAAAATATAAGACAGGGTCTTATTTTCGGGGAAACACAGTAGTTCAATATTGCTTCTCTCCTTGATTAATTTCCACCCATTGCTTCTCGTCCTGCCTTCAGGTGCTTTGGAGAACAGCTTGACTCCCTCTTCTTTGGGGCAGCCCCTGAGATATCGGAAGACTGCTATCATGTCTCCCCTAGTCCTCCTCTTCATTAAACCAGACATACACAATTCCTGCAACTGTTCTTCATATATTTTAGTCTCTAGTCCCCTATTCATCTTTGTTGTTCTCCGCCGCACTCTTTCTAGAGTCTCAACTTTGGTGAACATAGCTGGATGGAGTATTCCAAGTGCAGTCTTACCAAGGTGTTATAAAGTGGTACTATCCCTTCTCACGATCTTGAGTCTATCCTTCTGTTAGGACTGTGTTGGTCTTTTTTGGCAGCTGCAGCCCACTGCTGGCTCATATTTAAGTGGTGGCCCACTAGGCCTCCAAGATCCTTCAACCATGGTTGAATTCATGAAGGACATGGAAAGGTTGTGAGTTTTGAAGACTCCACGTGGAGATGGGCCCATGGCAGTGGTGGAATTCAAATGCTTTTTACTACCGGTTCTGTGGGCGTGGCTTGGTGGGCATGGCAGGGGGAGGATACTGCAAAATTCCCATTCCCAACCCACTCCAGGGGAAGGATACTGCAAAATCTCCATTCCCACCCCACTCCTGGGGGGGAGGATACTGCAAAATCCCCATTCCCACCCCACTCCAGGGGAAAGATACTGCAAAATTTCTATTCTCTCCCCACTCCTGGGGGAAGGATACTGCAAAATCCCATTTCCCACCCCACTCCAGGGGAAGGATACTGCAAAATCTCCATTCCCACCCCACTCCAGGGGAAGGATACTGCAAAATCCCCATTCCCTCCCCACTCCTGGGGGAAGGATACTGCAAAATCTCCATTCCCACCCCACTCTGGGGCCAGCCAGAGATGGCATTTGCCGGTTCTACGAACTACTCAAAAATTTCCGCTACCGGTTCTCCAGAACTTGCTGAATAGCACCCCTGGCCCGTGGGATATGTGTGGTTTCTCATGATTGCCCCTCGTAAAACTGGGGGGTGGGGGTGTTCCTTGTTCTGCACCTTCTCACAGTGAAATCGTGACTGGACTTTGGGGGGGGGCAGGAGAACGAACACGCCGTTTGAGAGACAGCACTGACTTTTCTAGTCTGCTGACTCCCCTCCTTCATCTTCTCCATTCGGTGCAGGGGTGAGGGGGGGGCATGTGTGTCGGGGGGGAGCCTTGCAGATGTGTAATTAGATTCTGACATCTCTTGGGTCGGGCCGGGCAATTTGCACCTCTTCTGTCTGCTGGGTTCTAAATTTAGCTATCTCCCGCATTAGGTAAAGATCTTGTCCTCCCCGACAGCACCCTTAATTGGTTGTGATGGGTGACTTCATGGCTCGGTGTTCGGGAGGCATGATTAAGGAGGGTGGCGAAGGCTGCTGGCACAAGGGAAGATGCTCCGGGCGAAGGGGGGGGGTTTAAAGGTGGAGGAGGCCGACGCCAGATAGAGGGACTCCTGTAATAAGTCTTCTCGCTAACATGACACATTGTCAGTCCCCTTATGAAGGGTGCCAGCAGCTGATGAGGACATAAATGTGACTGGTTAGAATCTGCCTGAAATGCATGATGATCTTGGAAGACCAGGGACCTCTAAGGACAGCCAGAGACCTTCCTCTTTGGAACAGAGACACCCCAAAGGGGGTGTCGGGGTGTCTAGGGCAATGGTGAAATCTGAACCGGTTTACTACTACCACGCACCAAATGTGAGGTGCGATGCACGCCAAAAGGAGGCATGCAGTAAGTAGAACAGCGTGCGAAGGGGGGGTGATCAGCTGTGGCGCGCGATCTTTTTTTTTTACTTTTAAAAACATCGCTTTTAAAAGTTAAAAAAAAAGCCTCTGACGATCGCACGGCTCAGCTGGGATCGTCAGAGGCTTTTAAAAGCATTTTTTTCTACAATCTCTTCGACCAAAAGGGTTGTAGGAAAAATGCTTTTAAAAGCCTCTGACAATCCCAGCTGAGCAGCGCAATCATCAGAGGCTTTTTTTTTTTAACTTTTAAAAGCCTCTTGAGGTTGTAGAAAAAATGCTTTTAAAAGTTTTTAAAAAAATCCTCTGATAATCGTGCGGCTCAGCTGTGCATGGGGGGGCGGGCGGGCAAGGATTTTTGCTACCGGTTCTCCGAACCACCCGCCACCATCGCTACCAGATCGGTAGCATTTCACCCCTGGTCTATGGAGATTCTCAAGTCATCCAGGTCATGGTTGTCCCAAAGGTGGTTCCCCCCACCCTCCAAGAAGCAACTGGACTTTCTGTTTTTTTTCTTTGAAGACTTTTCGCTTCTCCTCCAAGAAGCTTTCTTCAGCTCTGACTGGATAGTGGGCTTCAAAAATTTTAGCAAGGGGTTCTCTGCCTGGTTGCTGGGTGGCCATGGCCATGGTGGAAGTGGCCTAGTCGGCCTCCTGCATCACGGGCATTTTTGCCCTCCCCGGGCTCCGGAGGCTTTCGTCAAGCCTCCAGGAGGGCGAAAATAGCCTCCCTAGGCTCCGGAGGCCTTTTGGAGGGCGGAAACAGGCTCGTTTCCGGCCTTCCTGAATTTCCGGTAGGCCCATTTTTCACCCTCCCCGAGCCTCTGTGCGCAGCCTGCACTTATCTGCATCCAAAACAGGCCGCATGGGGACTCCTGGGAAAGGTGGGGCAGGGTGGGCAGGGCCAGCCTGGAGTGGGATTTGGGGGTTCTCTGAACTGCACAGAATCTTAGCTACAGGTTCTCCTGAACCACTGCGAACCCCCAGCAGCCCACCCCTGATATGAAGGATTTATACTCCTTGCAGACAGCTGGTCATTTGGGGAAACAAAACAACCACTTCATAAACACATGGTTCAACATAGGAGAACAAACCCATCAGGACAAGATTCAGCAGTCCATCTGCATTTAAAAAACAAAGGTCGTTCTTTTGAAGACAGCAAAGTCCACGTTTTGGACAGAGAGGTCCGCTGGTTTGAAAGAGGGCTCAGAGAGGCCATCTATGTCAAAATTGAACAGCCCTCTCTCAACAGAGGAGGAGGGATACAACACTATCTATCTCCAGTCTACAACAGAGTTCTTTCCACAGTTCCAAGAAGGCTCCACACCCATTTGCACCACTCAGGTGATTCTGAGGACACAGATAGACTTCCAAGCGACCTCAACGACATGCTAAAAGGATGCCAATGACCAGCTGTCTGCAAGGAATATAAATCCTTCCATTCTTCATCGTCCAGTCAGTGTGTTCTGTCCCCTCCCACGAGTGGCCTTGCAGAAGCTCAAATAGCCCGGCTGTAACAAACGCAGGCTAGAGAGTTTGAAGCTGGCCCTTTAATAAACAGTTCTCTTTCCAAAGTATATTAGTTCAGTAGTTACCAGCAATGTTCCAAAGGTATATATGTTAGTAATTACCGGGCAATGTTCCAGAGGTCTTGGCAGACGGCCAGCAGACTAATGCAGGAATGCAGTCTCTTATCAGAAATCTTCAAACCAACAGTTGTAAATCCATTACATCCCAAAACGCCAACATATTGTTCACCACACTTCTCCGGCCCAGCCACACCCTTTTTATACTTCGTAGGGTGTGGCCCTACGTCTCGTGACCACACCTCTTGGGACGTGGCAATAGCTGTTCTCTACGATGTCTCCTATGTCTCTCTCTTGTATCCAATAGGGGCTCCCTCTCCTCGTTACCGGCCTCTGTTTCCTCCTCAATTTAGCTGGAGTCCAGAGGCATGTCAGCAACTGTCAGTTCTTGCTGACTCACCAGTGAAGAAGGCTCCTCCAGCACATAGCTCGTGACAGCTTCCTCCATATCATCCTCCGAATCAGCATGCGAAGATAAATCAGCCTCCGGGGCCGGAGTCACAACACAGAGCTGAAGAAGCTTCTTGGATGAGAAGCGAAACGACTTGAAAGAAAAACCAGAAAGTCCAGTTGCCTCTTGAAAGAAAGCACCTTTGGGACACCCCCAAGGGTGGTTCTTGGAAGCTGGCCCTGAGTACCACCATCACTACCGTGCTTACTTGATTGATCAGCCCTTCACAGTAGACCAGGCCCAAAACAGATCCTGCAAGAACTCCGGTAATAAAGGAGAATAACAGAATCTGGAAAGTCTGTCGAAACAACTCTCTGTCTCATCTGATGCAGGAGAACATCTAGGAGAGTTTGGTTTGAGTTTCTTTCTCATACTTGATCCCAGCTCAGAGCCGTGTAGAGTAATCTCTTCTCCAAGTTGCTCCTTAATATCTTTTGGAGATCAGAGGAAGAAGGAAGGAGGTGAAGAGGCGAAGTGGCGCAGTGGTTAGAGTGCAGTACTGCAGCTACTTCAGCTGACTGCTAGTTCAGCAGATCAGCGGATCAAATCTCACCGGCTCATGGTTGACTCAGCCTTCCATCCTTCCGAGGTGGGTAAAATGAGGACCCAGATTGTTAGGGGGCAATATGCTATTTAGTATACTGTCTTTGTTGTAAGCCGCCCAGAGTCCTCGGAGAGTGGGCGGCATAGAAATATGACTAATAAAAGGAGGAGGAAGAGGAGGAGGAGAAGTAGAAGAAGGGACTGAACCTCCTCCTTCAAGGGTAGTCTACCTGAGCCACAGTTCCTTGGTGGAAGCATTGGAAGAGAAACATCCCTGCTCCATTGGTGGAAATACCTTGTGGGTGAATTTGGGGGTTAAAATTGTGTTTGGTGGCTATTTCTGAAAAGGATGGAGAGTTTTTGGACAGGACAGAGCAATGTTACTTCATTCATCTGCCTTCTCCTCTCACCCCAACTGGCCACCAAGCGTTGCTGGAATTGCCCTGCCTGCTTCATGAAAGGTAGAATCTACCTGAGCTTTAGGAGGAAGAGCAGATGATGGAAGGCATCTTCCTAAACAGATGGATGGTCCCTTTTGAGCGCCACACCCTGCCAAGAAGAGGCTCTTGAATTTCCTATTTGCGGGGGGTCAGACTTGATGTCCTCTCAGATGCCACACACACCCCCTTCTCTCCAAGTCCTTTGAGTTTTTGTGCTGTGCTGTGGCAAACACCTTCTTCCTCTCTGCTTCTTTGGAAGCCGAAATGCCCCAAATTCGGCAAACCCCTCATGGCAGGAGCACAAATCACCCACGGGCTACGACTGTTATACTCTACTACCCTGTTTCCCCCAAAATAAGACATCCCCGGATAATAACCTGAGTCGGGCTTTTGAGCGCATGGCAATAAGGCCAAGGCTTATTTCAGGGTTCAAAAAAATATAAGACAGGGCCTTATTTTCGGGGAAACACGGTATATAAGGTGGCTTTTGCGCCATTATTTAAATCCGCAGCTAGACTCCTGAGCTTGGGCATCTATATTTTTCTTTTCCCTCCCCCTTCCTCTTTTCTCCATTAATCTCCCCCCCCCCCCCAGTATATATTTCTCTCTCTCTTTGGAACAATTTCTCTTTCCTTTCTTCCTGACCCATTTTTCTTGCCCGGGGATGCAAATCTGCACGATGTGGTATCCATTGAATGAGTTATGAAATGAAGAAGCTCGCAGTTCTTGAAATCTCTTTGAGGAATGCCTGAGGATGCAGCAGGACCATTGTTTGAGCTGGAGGGATCTTCCAAGAAGCAATTTCCACCCCAAAAGACGCCACGAGGGAAGTAGTTGTGTGTGCAACCACGACTTCTTAGGGGCGTCTGTCCACCCTTCTCTCTCTGTGTCCTGACTCTAAACTGGAGAGTCCGGTTTCCTTCGCGTTGCTGCAGCCCCTGGAGATCCCGCCGGAGGAGCAAATGACGTTCACGGCCCATCGCTTGTCATAAATCAACCCGCTCTCCTAATTTTAGTGTCACGGCAGCGGTGTTCGCCAGCTGGGGCTCCCAACCTGCAGAGCTGACCTGGTTTTGAATAAAGGAAGACGGACACCTCATGGAAAGTTGAGCGACATGCACATTTTCGACGGTGGAGAACATCGACTGGAATTTTAACAGAGGCATTCGTAACTTCTGTCGGGAGGGAAGGGTTTGTGGCAGGGGTTGGATTGAAAAATTTCAGCAACTGGTTCTCTGCCCGGTTGCTGGGTGGGTGTGGCCATGTTGACGTGGCCTAGTCGGCTTCCTGCACCATGGTGGTGGTGGGGTGTTCACCCTCCCCTGGCTCCGGAGGCTTTCGTCAAATCTCCTGGAGGGTGAAAACGGCCTCCCCTGGGCTCTGGAGGCCCTCCGGAGACCCTCTGGAGGCTGGAAACGGGCTCGTTTCCGTACTTCCGGAAGGCCCATTTTTTTGCCCTCCCCAGGCTCTGGAGGCTTTTCTTGAGCCCCTGGGAGGGCAAAAAACGGCCTCTCCCGGGCTCCAGAGACCCTCTGGAGGCCAGAAGGGCCCGTTTCTGGACTTCCAATACTTCCAGTAGGCCCATTTTTTGCCCTCCCCAGCCTCCAGAGGCTTTCCTTGAGTCTCCAGGAGGGTGAAAACGGCCTCCCCAGGGCTCAAGAGGCCCTTCAGAGGATGGAAACGGGCCTGTTTCGGACTGACAGTACTTCCGGTAGGCCCGTTTTTTCGCCCTCCCAGAGCCTCTGTGCGGGCCCTGCACTTACCTGGCATCCAAAATGGGCCACGTGGGAGGGGTGGGGTGGGCAGGGTCAGCCAGTCCTTGCAACTACCAGTTCTGCGAACCAGATTAAAATTAACATCTAGTTCGCCCGAACCGATCCGAACCGGCTGAATCCCACCCCTGGTTTGTGGTCCTTCAGAAGTTGACCAACTACAAGTCCCATCTCTCTTGGTCAACGGCCATGCAAGCAGGGTGGCACCCCACGAGAGTTCTAGCTGCATTAAGACAGCAGGGTGTGTCCCACAAAGCCGTATTCCTTGAGGAGCAGCTCTGAATAGTATAGTATAGTTTATTGAATAGCCCGAAGGCCTTTTCAAACAAAACAGAAAAGAAAAAGGGAAAAAGGTAAAATGGTTATAAAAATAGCAATCTAAAAATATATGATAGATGACATTAAAATTTTACAATATCAATTTTCAATAGCTACGTTGCCAAGACTAGATAATCCAAACAGGCTAGCTCCTCTCTAACTGAGCTCATCTTCCTTACAATCGATAAAAATTTTTTTGATATAACTGGCTCGTATTGCTGTCATTCTTTTAAGATATCGAGTGATCGCTCTTACCCGGGGAGGAGAGTCAGCCCTCAACAGAAATGCTAATTTTTGGCTTATATTCCAGTGGGGAAATTTATTTATAATTGGGGACAGATATTGATTTCTAACTTCCTGATAGAGACTACATTCGAATATTATATGCGCCGTGTCCTCCACGACGTTTACCCCACGTATGCATATTCTTTTGTCATACGGGATTTTCCGATAACGGCCGAATCTAACGTTGGTATCTAGAAGTTCGAATCTAAACTTAACAAATAACTGTCTCTCCACTGATGGCATTTCTAAATATAAATACTTTTCCAGGGTGAAAGTTGTTTTAACTGCTGTCAGCAGTTTAAGGGAATGATTAGTTGAAAGGGTTGCCATGTCCATTTGCCCATGTATATCTTTAATCCGTTGTTTAACTTGGTTCAGTGGGTCACACAACGGGAACCCTACGCCATATCGGTTCAATATTTCTGACAGCCGGGCTAGCCAGGAATACCTTTGAGGATTTGAAATCTGCTGTTCCTCTAGACATATTTTGGGGAGTCTGCTGGCATCCATCTGGGTCATTTTTAGCCAGTAGGCTACCGCCTTAGTGATTGTATAGGTGTACAGTGAGAAATGTCCCAATTCAGCTCTGACGGCTGCAGCTGAAGTGGAATTGTTTACCCCAAGCATCCTCCTTAACAGATTATTTTGAGTTCTCTCTAATATGGGGGCCTCTGTAAGACCCCAAATTTCAGCACCATAGAGCATGATCGGAACAAGTTTAGCCTGAAAAACTTTACGAAGAGGTAAAATGGAGGTTGGTTGGATTCGTTTACTTAATTTGGATACAAGGCTTGGGGAGCAGCTCTGCGTAAGTGTTGAAAATACGGTGAACGTAAGAATAAGGATGATGGCTTATTATGACAGCCTCCCAGAGTCACTTTATAGGGGAGATAGGTGTCATAACTATTTAATAAATAATAGTTTGGGGTTTGGTTTTGTTTGTTGTTTTTTTTGATTGATTGATTTCTATAGCCATCCAGAGATGGAGATGCTGTAGAAGTCAAATAAATAAATAATGGTATTATTATTATTATTATTATTATTATTATTATTATTATTATTAATTAATTAATTAATTTATTTATTTATTTATTTATTTATTTATTTTATTAACCTCCATCCCCCTTTACTCTGTATGGTTTTCATAACAAGCCATTATTTGAGTTTGGGTTCATCATAAACCAGGGGTCTGCAACCTTAAACACTCAAGGAGCCATTTGGATCTGTTTCCCACCCAAAAAAAAAACACTGGGAGTCACAAAACCCTTCCTGTGACGGACTATTTCTTGAGCAGCCACAAAATTAGCATATGTAGTTGAATTAAGCGTTCTGTTTTCTTCTGAAACTTTTCTTTTCTTGGATTTATCCATGGGGTTGGCCTACCAGGGGTTGAAAAGCTCAATAAAATCGTGTGCTGGCGGGTGTCATACATTGGCGGTTCCGATGCATATTTTGAGTGACAGGGAGCCGCAGCAGAGGGGTG
The DNA here is from genome assembly GCA_022577455.1 of Arizona elegans. NCBI lineage: Eukaryota > Metazoa > Chordata > Lepidosauria > Squamata > Colubridae > Arizona > Arizona elegans. The sequence continues at coordinate 9,080,530 of JAKOOJ010000023.1, forward strand.
AAAGAGCCACATGCGGCTCCAGAGCCGCAGGTTGCTGACCCCTGATCATAAACCATTCCATCTAGTCCAGAGGTGGGTTTCCACATAATTTGACCACCGGTTCGCTGCGCACCGAAAAGGTGAGCATACATGCACGCTTTGCTCACACATGCTACCTTCCACACATGCATTTTGGTCACGCGCACCGCTTGCACGCATGCGCGCAGCTTAGAAACTGTGGCTAAATAGGACAGCATAGCTTGGAAGGAAAAGCTCTCTATTTTTTTTCAAACCAATTACAAAAAAGAAAAAAAGAATGATTTTGTGATCATAACCACGGTAGAAGAGAAACTTCGCTACAATAGGTATTGACTTATTCTTTGCTGGATCTGCATTTCTTAACTCATAAAAAGCACCAGTGGGGGAAAAAATAAAAACCCAAGAAAACTCTCCATCTGAGCCAAACGTCCTCCTTAAAAATCCTCGGAAACTTAACTACTCCATGTGTAATTGCTACCAGGGTGAGCATGTATTTTTAAGAGGGAATTTAAAACATTTGTGTCTTTTATCGCTTCAGTAATAGAGTTGGGGAGTTGGGGAATAACATGGAAAAATAAATCTCGGTAAATAATGAAAAGAAACTCTGGTTCACTCTAAAAATGTCCATTCTGTAGTGAAAATCCCATTTTTTTGAATCTTGCCTTGCTGTTTCCGTCTTTAAGAGAGGATTCTGCATTCTCCATTTCTGGCAATAACCAGAAGATGACCCTCACCGCTTTTAAGCCTCCTTTTTTCAATCCATTCTCCTCTCTTCCTCTAGATGTTCTCCAGGTTGCCAATGTGGTGATGTGAAAGGGGCAAGTTTTCCCCCATTTTAGACAGAAAACCTGACAGGTGAACCCTAGAACTATAGTGGGTTCCTGGTGCATCTCACCCTACTTTGGAGAGAAGTCCACTTCACTAGGATCTTCAAGATCCCAGAAGTCTTGGAGAAACATCTCCAGTTGACCTCATTCCTAGATTTGATGCTCAGGGGATCTTCACTAGGATCTTCAGGATCCAGGAAGTCTTGGAGAAACATCTCCAGTTGACCTCATTCCTAGATTTGATGTTCATGGGATCTTCACTAGGATCTTCAGGATCCAGGAAGTCTTGGAGAAACATCTCCAGTTGACCTCATTCCTAGGTGTGATGCTCAGGGGATCTTCACTAGGATCTTCAGGATCCAGGAAGTCTTGGGGAAACATCTCCAGTTGACCTCATCCCTAGGTGTGATGCTCATGGGATCTTCACTAGGATCTTCACTAGGATCTTCAGGATCCAGGAAGTCTTGGAGAAACATCTCCAGTTGACCTCATTCCTAGATATGATGCTCATGGGATCTTCACTAGGATCTTCAGGAAGTCTTGGAGAAACATCTCCAGTTGACCTCATTCCTAGATATGATGCTCATGGTTGATCAGATGAGTAACAAACCTTCTTCCTTCTCCCACCAGCGCCTCCCACATCCATCTCGGTCATTGCTGCGGACACCCCAGCTCCGTTCAGCCGCTACCAAGCCCAGAACTTTACCTTGGTCTGCCTTGTCTCTGGTGGAAAACCTGCCCCCACGGTAAGTTTTGGTAAACATGGAATAAGGAGAAGAATCTCCACCTCTAATCCCCGATACGACACCTCTCTGTCTCCGTTTCAGCTTTAATTACCTCCTTTGTGGCTTACAAGATGTTGAAATAAGGACTGATGGCATGAATCCATCTTCTTGAGACATGTCTCCAGTTTTCGCTGCAGTCCAAGTTCCATAAACACACTGGATTCAGAGCATGTTGAAAAGAGCACCCGTGATCCCTACAGAATTTCAGATTTAAAAAAAAAATCTGATCTCAAGCTAATTGGCTGAGAGGGGCATCCAAATATTTTGGAGAGGGGACGGGGGTTTCAATCAATCAATCAGAATCGAGCTGGAAGGGACTCGGGAGGTCTTCTAGTCCAACCCTATACCAGTGATGGCGAACCTTTTCGGCACCGAGTGGCCAAACTGGAACGTGCGTGCATTTGTGCGCGCCCGAGCACCGGAAACCCGAAGCCCAGCTGGCCAGTGTGTGCATGTCTGATTTTTGGGCCATTTTCAGGCCATTTTTTGGGCCATTTTTAGGCTGTTTTCAGGCCATTTTCTGGCGCTCCAGTGCCTGTAAAGACCAGCTAGCCGGCACGCATGTGCATGCCGGAAACCAAAACAGCAGCTGGCAACGGCGCACATGCCCACAGAGAGGGCTCTCCATGCCACCTCTGGCACGCCTGCCATAGGTTCGCCATCATCGCCCTATACCCATGATAGCGAACCTATGGCACGTGTGCCACAGGTGGCACGCGGAGCCATATTAGTGGGCACACCAGCTCAGCTCTGGGGCGCATGCACGCGTCGGCCAGCTGATTTTCGGGCCTTCTGGGCCCACCAGAAGTAGGGAAACAAGCTGTTTCCTGCCTCTGGAGGACCTGGGGGTGTGGGGAAGGCCCGTTTTTCTTTCTTACCTGGCTCCAGATCCTCTCTGTGTATCTGGGAATGGCGAAAACAGCCTTTCCCACTCCTTTAGAGGCCCTACGGAGGCTGAAAGGGCCCATTTCCCCACTCCCGGTGGGACAGGAAGTGACGTTTTTTCCTGTCCCCAACCTCCAGAGACTCCTAGAGAGGCTCCTACAGACTCCTAGAGAGGTTCTGGAGGCTGGGAACAGCAAAAAATGTCACTTCCTGTCCCACCGGGAGTGTGGAAATGGGCCCTTTCAGCCTCCGTAGGGCCTCCAAGGGAGTGGGAAAGGCTGTTTTCACCGTTCCCAGATACACAGAGAGGATTTGGAACCAGGTAAGAAAGAAAAACGGGCCTACCAGGCCATCATGTGTCAGGAGCGAGGGGGAGGGGGTTGCACACACATGCGTGTGGGCACGTGCGTGCGCGACCCGCCCCCGCCCCCCCCCTCCTGGCACGCGATGGCAGAAAGGTTAGCCATCACTGCCCTATACCATTTCAGACAAATGGTTGTCTTCTTAAAACTGATAAGGCACCCACAACTTCTGGAGGCAACTTCTGTTCCACTGGTTGATTGTCCCTGGAAAAGTTTCTCCTTAATTCCAGGTTGCTTCTCTCCTTGATTAGTTTCCTTCCATTATTTCTAGTCCTGCCTTCTGGTGCTTTGGAGAATAATTTGACCCCACTCTTCTTTGGGGCAGCCCCTCAAATACTGGAATACTGCTGTCATGTCACCCCTACTCCTTCTTTTCTCTAGACTTACCATACCCAGTTCCTGCCACCAGTGGTGGGTTTCAAATTTTTTTTACTACTGCTTTTGTGGGCGTGGCTTGGTGGGCGTGGCAGGGGAAGGATACTGCAAAATCCCCATTCCCACCCCAGTGCAGGGAAAGGATATTGCAAAATCTCCATTCCCTCCCTACTCTGGGGCCAGCCAGAGGTGGTATTTACCAGTTCTCCGAACTATTCAAAATTTCTGCTACCGGTTCTCCAGAACCTGCTGAATTTCACCCCTGGTGTAGGTTTTCCTGCCTAAGCAGGGGGTTGGACTAGAAGACCTCCAAGGTCCCCTCCAACTCTGTTATTCTATTCTATTCTATTCTATTCTATTCTATTCTATTCTATTCTATTCTATTCTATTCTATTCTATTCTATTCTATTCCATTCCATTCCATTTTTTCTTTTCTATTCTATTCTATTCTATTCTATTCTATTCTATTCTATTCTATTCTATTCTATTCTATTCTATTCTATTCTATTCTATTCTATTCCATTCCATTCCATTTTTTCTATTCTATTCTATTCTATTCTATTCTATTCTATTCTATTCTATTCTATTCTATTCTATTCCATTCCATTCCATTCCATTCCATTCCATTCCATTCCATTCCATTTTTTCTTTTCTATTCTATTCTATTCTATTCTATTCTATTCTATTCTATTCTATTCTATTCTATTCTATTCTATTCCATTCCATTCCATTCCATTCCATTTTTTCTATTCTATTCTATTCTATTCTATTCTATTCTATTCTATTCTATTCTATTCTATTCTATTCCATTCCATTCCATTCCATTCCATTCCATTCCATTCCATTTTTTCTTTTCTTTTCTATTCTATTCTATTCTATTCTATTCTATTCTATTCTATTCTATTCTATTCTATTCTATTCTATTCTATTCTATTCTATTCTATTCCATTCCATTCCATTCCATTCCATTCCATTCCATTCCATTCTATTCCACAAACAATTGTAAGTCGAGGACATACCTTATTAAAAATGATTTTTTTTTTGGCAACATCTTTTTCTGCATAGCCTCGGAGCAGATATATTTTATCCTTTCTGGAGTTGTTGGGTTTTTTTCCTCGTGGTTTGGCTTCCTTCCACCTCCCACCACCCTCCCTTTTAAATCATGTTCGTCCCGGTGGATCATTTTTATACAAAGAGACGGGATGTTGTGAAACAGTCGGGAAGCCTTGGCATCTTAAGCATCCCGATAATAATTTCTGCTTATTAATTCGGAAGTCGGAAACATCTACATTTGGAGAAGAAGAAAAAAAAAACATTCAAAGAGAGAGAGGAGGAGCAAGGAACAAAGATTTTTGGGGGGGGGGGGGCGGCTGCTTCTATCTCTCCACCTGAAAACAAAACAAAATACAAAAACACACCTCACTTATCCACAAACATTCCCGAGGCTGTTTCATTACAGCGTGACATTAGAAGCTTGAAAAGTGTTTCTTTGGGTGGTGGTAGGGGAAACGCAAGGCAATCTTCTCTTCCGAGGAGACGTTCAAAAGGACTTAAACATTGTGTTGTGTTCCTCGCTGCTCCAGCTACGCAAACATGACCCCCTGTGGCGTCCCGTAATCTTGTTGGCGGAGACATCTCCGCCAACGCAAGTAGGTTCCCCCGGCAGGGTTGGATGGATGGGTGGGCGTTGTTGGGTTCCCACGATAGAGATACAGGTTGACAGACTCGGAAGGGACCTTGTAGGTCATCTAGTCCACCCCACCCAAGTAGGAGACCCTACACCATTTCTGACCGATGGCAGCCCAGTCTCTTCTTGAAAGCTCCCAGGGATGAAGCTCCCACAACTTCCGAAGGCAACTTCTGTTCCATCGGTTGACTGTTCTCACGGTCAGGAAATTCCTCCTTATTTCCAGGTTGAATCTCTCCTTCTTCAGTTTCCATCCATTGTTCCTTGTCTGGCCTTCAGGTGTTTTAGAAAACAGAATAGAATAGAATAGAATAACAGAGTTGGAAGGGACCTTGGGAGGTCTTCTAGTCCAACCCCCTGCTCAGGCAGGAAACCCTACACTATTTCAGACAAATGGTTATCCAATCTCTTCTTAAAAACCTCCAGTGTTGGAGCATTCACAGCTTCTGGAGGCAAGTTGTTCCACTGATTAATTTTCTAACGGTCAGGAAATTTCTCCTTAGTTCTAAGTTGCTTCTCTCCTTGATGAGTTTCCTCCTGTTACTTCTTGTCCTGCCTTCAGAAGGTGCTTTGGAGAATAGCTTGACTCCCTCTTCTTTGGGGCAACCCCTCAAATATTGGAAGACTGTTATCATGTCACCCCTAGTTCTCCTTTTCATTAAACTAGACATACCCAGTTCCTGCAACCGTTCTTCATATGTTTTAGCCTCCAGTCCCCTCATCATCTTTGTTGCTCTTCTCTGCACTCTTTCTAGAGTCTCAACATCTTGATCCCCTTCCTCTCTGTGGCAGTCCCTCAAATATTGGAAGCGTGCTATTCTGTCTCCCCTGGTCCTTCTCTTCACTAGACTAGCCAGGCCCAGTTCCTGTAATCACCGTTCATCGTATGTTTTAGCGGAATTTTTAGAGGAACTGGTTTCTTATAAAACTTTTGTCTTGAATTTGAAGCGGCCGTAAATTTTCATCCTGATGGTCCACACTCCACCCAATGTGGTCTTAACTTTTTTTCAGATATTATCAGGTCGAACTTTGGGCCTCGTTTCTGTAAATCGGCTCTCCCCAGTCAGGCATTTCTTGAGGAACAAAAAAAAAAAAAAAAAAGAGAAATGAAAGAATTTAAAATCTGCTCAGGAACGTATAGATAGTCCTCAATTTACAAAGGTTCATTTAACGTCCATTCAAAGTTACAATGGAACTGAAAGAAGTGACTTATGACCGTGGTACCGGTCCCAAAAGGTTTGGGGCCACTGTTCTATACCTATTGTGGCCTGTTGGCTGCCGGCCTCCCCAGCAGCCGAATCAGATGAGGTGTGGGAGTCGGGGTCAGCATCAAGGCAACCTGAGAGCTCCGACAGGGAAGAGGGAATGGAGCTGGGAGAGAGAGAGAGAGAGGGAAAGAGAGGGAGAGGGAGAGAGAGGGAGAGGGAGGCGGAGCCTGGGCCGTCCGTCACCCCTCAGAGAGTCAACAGCCCCCAGGACTGGAGGTGTCTGATGAGGAAGAGGAGGAACAGCTGGGTCCAGTGCCTGACGCACGGATGCGCAGAATGCAGAGAGGAGAGGAGAGCAGTAGAAATCTATGGGCCGGTCCTCGGGATGGAAGAGCCACTGCTACTAATGAAGCCCCATCCTAGCTCTGGGGATAAAAGGCAGGGGCCGGAGATGAATAGATGTGGCAGACAACTATTCATCTCCCTGCCGGACAGACTTGTTAGCCTGCGAGAGAAACGTTTTGCCGGGCGCTGCCGGCACTCCTAATAAAGGAATCTTCTGAGTTCACGTCAGAGGGTTTGTCGTGTTTAGGGAGCTGGGTCAGAGCAATACCTTTCTAGACTGTGCCTAAAATCCTCAACTAGGAAGGGAAGAGTCTTTTTAATCTCTTGATATTTTCCTCCTCCAGGTTTACTTTAAAAGGGACGGAGAATTGATACAGGGTATCACTCTGACGGAGCCGCCAGTTAACGCTGCCGGGTTGCAGGACAGCCGAGCTGCCCGGAACCTCTTCCATCGGGACTTAGACGACACCAAGATGCAGCGGTCCCTCTCGCTGCTGAACGTGGAAGACCGGGGCGGGAGGCTCTACACCGAGGAACCCTTCCAAGGCCTCACCCCCGACCGGGGACTGTTGCTCAGCCCTACCACTGAGAATATTCCCGAGACTGTGGTGAGCCGGGAGTTCCCGCGGTGGATCCAGAATGCCGATCCCACGTATTTCTTCCACCACACCCACATCCCCATCAGCGACGGCACCGTGGAGGTGCGGGCCATGCTTATGTGGACCCTTAATCCTCAGATAGACAATGATGCGCTCTTTAGTTGTGAGGTCAAGCACGATGCCCTCTCTATGCCCATGCAGTCCGAAGTGACTCTAGGTAAGAGGCCCTGAAGCCGCTTCCTGGGTGGGTGGGTGGGTGGGCGGGACATGGGGAAGGTGTCTGCAGAAATAATTGAGGCCCATCCCAAATCTTTTGGACCTCACGGCATGGGTTGTCTGCATCTTTTGCATGGGTGTTTGTTGGGTGGCTTTAGGAAGCATTCAAGAAGATCCAGGAGACCATTTTGGAGAGTGAGATATTCTTTTCAAGAGACCTCAGGGGTCCTCTCACTCTCTACCTCAACCAGGGGTGTCCAACTTTGGGGACTTTAAGACGTGTGGATTTCAACTCCCAGAATTCTCCAGCCAGCATGGAGTCTCAACTCTGGGAGTTCAAGTCCAGAAGTCTTCATGTTGCCAAGGTTGGATACTCCTGATCTAGACCTTTGTGGGCCTCTGGGAATAGATGTCCACAAGTCTTCATGTTGCCAAGGTTGGATACTCCTGATCTAGACCTTTGTGGGCCTCTGGGAGTTCAAGTCCAGAAGTCTTCATATTGCCAAGGTTGGATACTCCTGATCTAGACCTTTGTGGGCCTCTGGGAGTTGATGTCTAGAAGTCTTCATATTGCCAAGGTTGGATACTCCTGATCTAGACCTTTGTGGGCCTCTGGGAGTTCAAGTCCAGAAGTCTTCATATTGCCAAGGTTGGATACTCCTGATCTAGACCTTTGTGGGCCTCTGGGAGTTGATGTCTAGAAGTCTTCATGTTGCCAAGGTTGGATACTCCTGATCTAGACCTTTGTGGGCCTCTGGGAGTTGATGTCCACAAGTCTTAAAGCTGCCAAGGTTGGACAGTCCTGATCTAGACCTTGATCCAACTACTATCTTGGCCCTCTTTTACTTAGCACCAGCTAGGAAAAGATTACCTCTCATTTTATAGTCCTGAGAAGGGTGTCCTGATCCAGGGAAAGAAACAAATACGTCCCACCAGGAATGGAAGCCCCCCAAAAGGGGCTTCTTCCTTCCTCCCTTCTCTTTCCCTTTTTCCTCTCTTCCTGCTCCGGAGAAGATTACAGCTTGCGTTTGAGTTCCGACCTTTGCCTGCTCACCCTTTCATTAAATTTAATGGGTTCCCGGTGCCATTCACAGGAACAAGAAGATAATTCTGATATCTCTTCCAAACCAAGATCTCTCTCTTTTTTTTTTTTTAAACAAAAAAACCCCCGCACTCTTCATTCCTATATATTTATTCTCCTCTCCGTTTTGTTCTACCTTCCTGGCTGGCTCATTAATCTAGGACCCCCTTTTTTTAAAAGGCAGCCGTGAAAAGAAGCCGAAGCCGAATTCCTCTCGCCTTTTATTCTTGCTCGTGGTGAGACCCTTCCGAGCTAATGAACCTTGGCAGGCACGAAATCCTGAGCAATAAAAGAAAAGGGAAGGAAGCATTCCTTCCTGTCTGCCATCCATCCAGGAACCAACGGGAGGAGTGAACCTGGACAGGTCTCCCTAATTTGCTATCTCCCTGCCAGCCTCCGAGTCGAGAGAGGCAGCCGGTGGCTTTAGCATCCTTCCTTCCACGTCCTTTTATTTTATTTCCCCCTCTCCCACTGGCAAGCAGCAGCGTTCGAACACGTCACCTTCAAAAGGATTTGAGTGTCAGTTCAGGACACAGAGATTTGATGGAGGGGGGGAGGGGGGGTTTATTCAGAAGTCTGTCTTTGGCTGCCAAGCCTGGTGGCAGCTTTGCCCTGCCGGTTGGGGAGGGAAGGTGGGAATGGATAGATGGATGGCACTGTTGCTCCCTTTGCAATCCGTTTTGAGTAGTATTTACACCAGGAGTGCCTAAGCTCCACCGTTGATCAGCCTTGCTGTCTTTTCTCGGATTCAACTTCTCGTGCGGGCGCTGGGGGGAAAGCGGGGCGAAATCTCTATCAAAAGAGTCCTTAATCACTTTAGAGAAGCGATTAAACATTATTTTCTTGATCCAGCTCCTATCTTGGCCCTCCTTTCTCTTAGCCCCAGCTAGGAGAAGATTACCTGATGTTCTTTAAGGCGCTAATCCGGGGAAGGGTACCCTGATCAAACGCTCCATTGAGTTGCGGTCTTTATAAGGGCTCCTCTGTCTCTGTCAAACCCAGCATTTACATATTAAAGACAAAATACCTTTTATGTTAATCCCCCAGTGGAAAAACTGCCTTTGGCTGAGGGAGACATTAATCTTAACACATCCAGAATAATAGAGCTTGGTCAAAATGACGGCTGGCGAGGAAGAAAGAAACTCACAACTCGAAAAGATTCTAAATCGATTTGAGTTTCTGTGCCTTGGTAAGTTCTAAGCTGCATCAACGGAGGGATAGAATCAAGATCACCTGAAGTGTTGATACCACTTTATAAGGCCTTGGTAAGGCCACACTTGGAATCCTGCATCCAGTTTTGGTCGCCACGATGTAAAAAAGATGTGGAGACTCTAGAAAGAGTGCAGAGAAGAGCAACAAAGAGGATTAGGGGATCGGAGGTTAAAACATAGGAAGAACGGTTGCAGGAACTGGGTATGTCTTGTTTAATGGAAAGAAGGACTAGGGGAGACATGATAGCAGTCTTCCAATATCTCAGGGGCTGCCCCAAAGAAGAGGGAGCCAAGCTATTCTCCAAAGCACCTGAGGGCAGGACAAGAAGCAACGGATGGAAACTAACCAAGGAGAAAAGCAACTTAGAACTAAGGAGAAGTTTCCTGACAGTTAGAACACTTAATCAGTGGAACAACTTGCCTCCAGAAGTTGTGACTTTTCCAACACTGGAAGTTTTAAAGAAGAGATTGGATAACCATTTGTCTGAAGTGGTGTAGGGTTTCCTGCCCAAAGGGGGTTGGACTAGAAGACCTCCAAGGTCCCTTCCATCTCCGTTATTCTCTTATTCTATTCAAGAATCCCTGCCAGTCCCGGAGAGGAATCCATCTCAAACTCCGTTCAGTTGAATGGATTGCCGATGGAGGATTCTGATCATCAGGCAGGATTGGATTTCTTTTTAAAAGGTCCGTCTGCACTGAAACCAGACAGGGAATCGATCTGAATTCATCTAAACAAATCTTAGACTAGTACGCCCTTTTAACCAACAAGTAAGCTTGACTCAGTTCGATAATCTTAGAGCGAAAAACTGCAAACAGTTTTGACCCTGAAGCTGACTGGACCGAAGCCATCTTGGAACTTGAAAAAAAAAAAAAAACTTTCCGCCAAAGACAGATTTTTTCCCCCCCAAGAGTTACAGGATGCTATGCTTTGTGCTAAGAAACTCCCTTTCCCCCTCTGCAAATTCCAGATATTTTTTTTTCTGTGTTCTGTTTTGCTTTATTGAAATTCATCCACAATTACTTTTTACTACCAGTTCTGTGGGCGTGGCTTGGTGGGCATACTACAAAATCCCTATTCCCTCCCCACTCCAGGGGAAGGATACTGCAAAATCCCCATTCCCTCCCGACTCCTGGGGGAAGGATATTGCAAAATTCCCATTCCCACCCCGACTCCTGGGGGAAGGATATTGCAAAATCTCCATTCTCTTCCCACGCCAGGGGAAGGATATTGCAAAATCTCCATTACCACCCCACTCCAGGGGAAGGATATTGCAAAATCCCCATTCTATCTCCACTCCTGGGGGAAGGATACTGCAAAATCTCCATTCCCTCCCTTCTCCAGGGGAAGGATACTGCAAAATCTCCATTCCCTCCCCACTCCAGTGGAAGGATACTGCAAAATCCCCATTCCCTCCCCCCTCCAGGGGAAGGATACTGCAAAATCTCCATTCCCACCCCACTCCGGGGCCAGCCAGAGGTGGCATTTTCCGGTTCTCTGAACCATTCAAAATTTCTGCTACTTCTGCTTCAGAAGTTCTGCTAACTTCTGAACCTTCTGGATTTCACCCCTGCTTTCACCGTTCTGATGCATTGTTTTCAATGATGGATCTGTTCCTTGGCAAATAAATGCCTTGGGGAATGGGGGAAAAAATGTAGAAATACCATCGTTGGCAGCAAAAATACTCCTAACAAGACATTCTGTTCTGTGCTGCTGATAGAAGAAGATCTCAAAAGGTTTTTGCAGTGTAGATACTCTTGGCTTCAAATCGGAGGTGGTATTCAACCGGTTCGGAGCTGTTCACCCGAACCGGTAGTGGAAATCATGGGTGGGCCCGTCCTGGCTCTATGCCATCCTATTTAGGCATGTTTTTGAGGTGGGGCGCATACACGGAAGGCGCGCACCAGAGGTGGGTTTCAGCAGGTTCTGACCAGTTCTGGAGAACCAATAGTGGAAATTTTAAGTAATTTGGAGAACCGGTAAATACCGCATTTTTCAGAGTATACTGTAAGACGCACCCTTTCCCCCCCTAAAAGGGGGTGAAAATTTAGATGCGTCTTATACACCGAATGTACTCCTGCCCACCCACTGGCCCCCACCCTTTGGCTTCTGCCTCCCAGCAATTTACCTCCTTGCAAGCAAACAGCAAGAAAAAAACAGCTCCTTTCAACTTCAGCACAGCCTCATTAGCACAAGTTGATTGGATCAGCTTCCCGACTCTCAGCTGATTTACTCTCAGCTGTTTTGCGCAGGGCTCTGCTGCTTGCTGCAAAGAAGTAAATTGCTGGAGCAGATTTTTTTTTCCTTGTGCTAATCAAGCTATGCTGAAAACGAAACTGAAAGTAAAGCAGGCTGTTTGCTGTCTGCGGCAATGAGGCAAAATTGGGTAGAGGCAGAGGGAGATTTCTTTTTCTTCTTTTCCTCACCAAAAAAGGTAGGTGCGTCTTATACTCCGGTGCATCTTATAGTACGAAAAATACGGTACCACCTCTCGCTGGCCCCACCCCCATCTATTCTCTGCCTCCCAAGTCCCAGCTGATCGGGAGGAAATGGGGATTTTGCAGTATCCTTCCCCTGGATTGGGGAGGGAATGGAGATTTTACAGTATCCTTCCCCTGCCACACCCACCAAGCCACGCCTCGCCCACCAAGCCACACCCACAGAACCGGTAGTAAAAAAATTTGAAACCCACCACTGGCATGTGTGTGTACACGTAGCGAGCGTGTGCGTGCGGGGCGAACCAGTAGTAACATAATATGAAACCCACCGCTGCTTCAAATGGTCTTCTTCATTGGTCTTCAGGACATAAGAACTCGCTTTTTAATAGAGGGATAGTAGTTCAAAGTCGGCCGGTAAAAATGAAGTGTGGATGTGTTTATTTTCTCAGTAAGCATTCTGGAAACTAAAGGCCCGTTTTTCCAGTAGAAAAAGGATGCCAGTTACGTAATCCCAATCCCCTACTCTTTGGGAGGAAGTGGAGAGAATTGGGTTTGAGGGAAACCGGCTGAAGCCCTCCCCCCCCACCGCCCAAAAGCAGGCTAGAAGGAAAGCTGCATTCACCGTAATCCTGCCCCGAAGCCTTTGATCAGAGAGATGTTTGCTTGTACAATCAGTATTAATGAACTGTTGGCAACCTCTCGTAAGTTCTATCTTGGTGTGATGGGTACTCAAGGGAGCTGATGTTTCAGCACCGTGGAGAGCTCCAGTGAAGCCTGGTGTTGACTCAGCGACAGTCCTGCAAATTCTTCCTGCAGATAAACATAGTCTCCTCAAGCAACCCATTCTGCCAACTCGTCAGATTCGGTGTGGGTTTTTTTTTTTTAGCGCCAAGACCTGAGACCGATCACCACACCATCCTTCAAACGAAGGACCTTCTTGGATAGAGCTCTAGTTCCAAAAACTGCAACTCAGAAGGTGCCAACTTCCTTCTTGGTAGGTGAGCCTCTACAGTCATGGACAAAATTGTGGAAACCTTTTGGGGGAAAGTGTATTTTTGAGGTTTGATGGCTAATAACACCACTTTTTTGAGGGAGTTTCAAGATAATCCTATTCCACTGTTGGAACAGTCGTCCTCTTTGCTTTATCTGGTCCTGCCTTCTGGCAGCTCTTCTCATACGTGCACTAGGAACAGGCTCCTCCTGTTCCTCTGCCTCTCTACTGTCAGCCTCTGGAGGCTCGGGAGGCCCCATCTCTGCCTCGGATGCAGAGCCCTCATCCAGGCCTTCCCCAGCCTCCAGGACTGGCCCATGTTCTTCCTCAGCCTCCTCGCTGTCCGACTCCGCTGACAGCTCCACAGTCTGCTGGTGAACCACAACAGGGAGGATGGGGCCAGCCAGTCCTTGAAACTAACGGTTCGGCGAACCAGATATAAAATTAGCATCCGGTTCTCCCGAACTTGTCTGAACCAGCTGAATCCCATCCTTGGCAACAGCAGAGAAAGGAACATGTTACCAGCACCCGGAGCGAAATTTCTAAATTTTGTGGCAAGGTGGGAGATTGTCCCATTCACCTCCGGATTATAGGTCAATTGTCCTAGGATCAGGACAGGTCCCCTTAATCTCTCCGCAAACAATTGGAGAAAAATGGGGTGGGTGGGTGTTTCCTGTCTCCTCCTCTGCCGGCCCCTTTATGGCCTGCATCTCTGCGGAAGACTTTTTCAGATGTCCCTTTAAATTATATTTAACATCCGTTTTTGCTTTTGATATCTCTTAAGACGGTTCTATCTGGATATTTTTCTTCGAACGACCGGCTGGCTTTTGAGCAGAAAGGACTCTCTAAAATTGCTCTGTTATTTGAGACAAGCATTGCTGAGCTGCTAAAACTGTTGGCAGGCTGGGAACCGTGACCAACTGAAGTGGCATCCTTGCCTTTCAATCCTTGGGCTCCCTCAAGAGCAAGCCCCACGGAGCCGAGGGCTGCCTTCACCCCCCACCACCACCACTTACTATCATCCAACAGATGTCCTCACCTCAACAGGCTAAGTGCAGAGTGTCAAAAACGGGTGGGCAGAGCCTCCACGCAGCTGCCGCTACCAGTTTTCCCGAACCGGCTAGAACCAGATAAATATCACTACTGGATGAGACCATTTTAACCTCTTTTAGATAATGATGGTTAATCCTTAATAGGTTGCAGGAATTCACCCCAGTGGTGAAATCCAAAATTTTTTTACTACCAGTTCTGTGGGCGTGGCTTAGTAGGCATGGTGTGGTTTGGTGGGCGTGGCTTGGTGGGTGTGGCAGAGGAAGGATGCTGCAAAAGCTCCATTCCTTCCCCCACTCCTGGGGGAAGGATATTGCAAAATCCCCATTCCCTCCCCACTCCAGGGGAAGGATACTGCAAAATCCGCATTCCCACCCCACTCCAGGGGAAGGATACTGCAAAATCCCCATTCCCTCCCCACTCCAGGGGAAGGATACTGCAAAATCCCCATTCCCACCCCACTCCAGGGGAAGGATACTGCAAAATCCCCATTCCCTCCCCACTCCAGGGGAAGGATACTGCAAAATCCCCATTCCCTCCCCACTCCAAGGAAAGGAAACTGCAAAATCCCCATTCCCACCCCACTCCAGGGGAAGGATACTGCAAAATCTCCATTCCCACCCCACTCCTGGGGGAAGGATACTGCAAAATCTCCATTCCCACACCACTCCAGGGGAAGGTTACTGCAAAATCCCCATTCCTTCCCCACTCCTGGAGGAAGACTATTGCAAAATCTCCATTCCCACCCACTCAGGGGCCAGTCAGAGGTGGTATTTTTCCAAACTACTCAAAATTTCCGCTACCGGTTCTCCAGAACCTGTCAGAACCTGCTGGATTTCACCCCTGGTTCACAAACCTCTTTGGTTTTGTATATTACAGTTAGTCCTCAACTTATGACTAGTCACTTACCGACCGAAGATACAGCGTCTGCCCGCACACACACCCCAGTGTCATGTAGCCACATTTTGGCACCCAATATTTGCAGCCTCCCATTAATTTTTGGGGGTTTTTTGGCTGTCAACCAGCATTTAAAGTTTCCAGCAAAAAATTCCCCATAACAAACAACCAAATGATTCTGGTGTTTGCTTTATGACCGCCGTGTTTGTTTAACGACTGCCGCAAAATCAGACCCAATCACCTGCTTCACGACTGCCATGATCGAAATGTGGGCTCAGTCACAGCTAGTCCTCGACGTACAACAGTTTCACTTAGTGACCGTTCGAAGTTACAACGGCACTGAAAAAAGCGACTTAGGACCACGTTTCATACTTACGACCATTGCAGTGAGCTGCAGTGGCGCAGTGGTTAGAAAGCAGTATTCCAGGCTAAATCTGCTGACTGCCGGCTGCCAACAAGCAGTTCGGCCGTTCGAGTCTCACCAGGCTCAAGGTTGACTCAGCCTTCTGTCCTTCCGGGGTCGGTAAAATGAGGACCCAGATTGTTGGGGCGGGGCAATAGGCTGATTCTGTAAACTGCTTAGAGAGGGCTGTAAAAGCACTGTGAAGCAGTATATAAGTCTAAGGGCTATTGCTATCTCCCTTCCTTCCTTCCTTCCTTTCTTCCTTCCTTCCTTCCCTCCTTCCTCCCTCCCTCCCTCCCTCCCTCCTTCCTTCCTTCCTTCCTTCCTTTTAGAATGCAGTATTGCAGGTTAACTCTCCCCACCGCCAGCAGTTCGATCCTGACAGGGCTCAAGGTTGACTCAGCCTTCCAACCTTCCGAGGTGGACCCAGATCGTTGTAGGGGCAATAGGCTGACTCTGTAAGCCGCTTAGAGAAGGCTATAAAAGCACTGTGAAGCGGTATATAAATCTAAGTGCTTTTGCTATCTTTCCTTCCTTCCTTCCTTCCTTCCTTCCTTCCTTCCTTCCTTCCTTCCTTCCTTCCTTCTTTTTAGAATGCAGTATTGCAGGCTAACTCTGCATTCCCACTGACAGCAGTTCGATCCTGACAGGGCTCAAGGTTAACTCAGCCTTCCATCCTTCCGAGGTGTGTAAAATGAGCACCCAGATTGTTGGGGGCAATATATGTTGACTCTGTAAACCGCTTAGAGAGGGCTGTAAAAGCACTGTGAAGCGGTATATAAATCTAAGTGCTATTGCTATCTTTCCTTCCTTCCTTCCTTCCTTCCTTCCTTCCTTCCTTCCTTCCTTCCTTCCTTCCTTCCTTCTTTTTAGAATGCAGTATTGCAGGCTAACTCTGCATTCCCACTGCCAGCAGTTCGATCCTGACAGGGCTCAAGGTTAACTCAGCCTTCCATCCTTCCGAGGTGTGTAAAATGAGGACCCAGATTAGTGGGGGCAATATATGTTGACTCTGTAAACCGCTTAGAGGGGGCTGTAAAAGCACTGTGAAGTGGTATATAAGTCTAAGGGCTATTGCTACTGCAGTATTCCCACGATGATGTGATTTGCACTCAAATTGGCTTGGCAACTGATCCACACTTATGACAGTCGCAGCGTCCTTCTGACAAGCAAACCAGATTCGCTTAGCAACCGTGTGACTAATTTTAAAAAAATTTGCTTCACAACTGTGGCCAGAAAGTTTGTAAAGCGGGACAAAGCCCGACAACTGTCTCACTTGGCAGCATAAACGTTGAGCTCCATTGGGGAGCTCGTAAATCGACGACCAGCCGTATTATTATGTTAAAGGCAGAGTATCTTTGGCAAGCTCAAATGTCGTCAATGCAGGGAGAAAGGGTGGGAAAAAACGGGGAGGGGGAGACAGAACACCAAGGATTAACCCATTTCTTCTTTCCTGCAGTGGCCCCAAAGGGTCCCAAAATTTTGATGACCCCAACAAGAGCCCGCGTTGGAGACACGGTCCGTATCCTGGTCCAAGGGTTTCAGGTATGTATGACACTCATCCCTTCCCCCTGCCCCACTCCCCAAACTCCAGCCCTCTGCCCCAGCTCAAAGACCTTCTTGGTTTGTATGAATCTTTTACGCTGTTCTGACTTAGGCTTCCTGAGTCAGTAAAACACATGAGTAGTCCCAACAACCTCTTTTATTGCAACAGCTGTGAATTCGGTTCATTCACAGAGGAGTCCCAAAATAGTTGTAAAGAGTCTTTCGGGATAAGGCTGATCATCACCCACCTTTATCTCCCTTGACACGCTGCCAAAGACATAATTGGCAAAGCCCCACGGAGTCCAGAATCAAACAGAGATGCCGACTGGGAACAGAATTAACAACGTTGCTTTCCTGCAAAGGGCCCACGTGCCTTTGCTCCTCTTTTAAGCCTTATGGGAGGGGCCAATCATCTCCAACCCTTACTCCTGAGTTGTCCCTTTTGTTTTAGCTGTTCTTGCTTTTTGGCATCTCTGCACATGCGTGCACTGAGAACACGCCCCCCCAATGTTCCTCTGTCGCGCTGAGGTCCGACTCTGGAGGCTCCGGAGGCAGCACATACCTCCCAATGGCCCTTTCTCTGCCTCTGACGCAGAGCCCTCGTCCGAGCCTTCCCCAGATTCCAGGACTGGCCCATGGTTCTCCCCAGCCTCCTCACTGTCTGACTCTGCTGCCAGCTCCGCAACATATAACAACATACGCGTGCCACAATGCACGTGGAGGCCTCTCTGTGGGCATGTGCGCCGTTGCCAGCTTCTTAACCGGTTTCTGGTGCGCCCAGAAACCAGAAGGCCAAGTGGCTGGCACTTTCATGCACACCCAGGTGTGTTCCAGTTTGGGCACTCGGTGTCGAAACGTTTTGCTAACACTTGGGTTAGGTATTCGTCTTCTAGGTCACTTCTGTGGATAATTTAAGAGGTTTTTTTTCTTTTCTTTTTGTATTGTTTTAAATGACAAAGACAGACAATTGTGTACCGAAGAAGAAGCAGCCAACTGTGAAAGAAACAACCCGCATTAATTTCCTTGCTGTGACTAACTGGTCTTGCAAACACAGAGGGGTGTTTGCTTGTTTGTGTGTGTGTGTGTGTGTGTGTGTCATGGCAGCTAAGAGTCAGATAAATTGATAGTCCTGGAAGGTTGCATTTTTTTTTCCCCTCCTGCCAGGTGTGTGACTTGAAAACTTAACACACTGGGAGGCTGCTGGAAAGAGGGAGCGAAGCTCTGCATACAGCGGGGAAATCCAATTTTTTTTTTTTACTACCGGTTCGGTGGGCGTGGCTTGGTGGGCGTGGCAAGGGAAGGATAGTGCAAAATCTCCACTCCCTCCCCGCTCCTGGGGGAAGGATATTGTAAAACCCCCATTCCCACCCCACTCCAGGGGAAGGATACTGCAAAATCTCCATTCCCACCCCACTCCTGGGGGAAAGATATTGTAAAACCCCCATTCCCACCCCACTCTAGGGGAAGGATACTGCAAAATCTCCATTCCCACCCCACTCCTGGGGGAAGGATGTTGTAGAATCTCCATTCCCTCCCCACTCCTGGGGGAAGGATATTGTAAAACCCCCATTCCCACCCCACTCCAGGGGAAGGATACTGCAAAATCCCCATTCCCACCCCACTCCTGGGGGAAGGATATTGTAAAATCTCCATTCCCTCCCCACTCCTGGGGGAAGGTTATTGTAAAATCCCCATTCCCTCCCCACTCCTGGGGGAAGGATACTGCAAAATCCTCATTCCCTCCCCATTCCGGGGGAAGGATACTGCAAAATCCCCATTCCCTCCCCACTCTAGCGGAAGGATACTGCAAAATCCCCATTCCCACCCCACTCTGATCCAGATGATCAGAAGATCATCTTCAACTTAAAATTCTCTGGATTTGCCAAACTACAGCTCCCAGCAGAGGCTACTCTGGTTGGGGCTTGACAAGGGATGCAGTCCAGCACATCTGGAGAGCTGAGATGGACCTTTTGAGTCCCACCCACCCATCCAAAAAGAGAGTTATTTTTTGAGCTAATTTCAGAGCTCATTCTAGAACAATTAAGACCTGCCTCCAGAAGTTATGGGTGCTCCATCAGTGGAGGTTTTTAAGACTAAATATACCAATCCTCTGTTATTAACACAATAAAGGAATTGGAAGGGACCTTGGAACAGGGATGAAATCCAGCAGGTTCTGATGAACTGGTAGCGGAAATTTTGAGTAGTTCGGAGAACCGGCAAATGCCACCTTTGGCTGGCCCCAGAGTGGGGTGGGAATGGAGATTTTGCAATATTCCTCCCCCAGGAGTGGGGAAGGAATGGGGATTTTGTAATATCCTTCCCCTGCCATGCCCACCAAGCCACACCACGCCCACCAAGCCACGCCCACAGAACCGGTAGAAAAAAAATTGGATTTCACCACTGCCTTGGAGGTCTTCTAGTCCAACCCACTTCTCAAACCATTGGTCTGAAAAGGTTGTAAGGTTTCCTGCTTGAGCAGGAGGTTGGACTAGAAGACCTCCAAGGTCCCTTCCATCTCTGATTCCTTTGAACCTCTCTCTGTCTCCTCCCGAGAACAATTATCTAACCAGAGTCACCTGAAACACCAACATTTGAGAAGTATGTTCTCACCAAGAGCCTTTCCTGCCGCAGGGCAATTAAATTGCTTTGCGATGAGGTTCTCCAAGGAGCTTTATGGCCATGCTTTGGACTCTTGAAGTCAACCTAGGTCCCTCGTAAAGTTGCTTCTCCCCATCCAGATGATGGTTCCAGGTTTGGGAAGAACCTCAGGAGAACCTTCAAGGCGATAAGTGTACAACCCGTTTTTCCTCCAGTGCTGTTGGTTGATCTGACCTGTTTGGGGTTGTGGGGGTGGGGGGAATCCTTGGTTCCAGAACGAAGTCTTCCCCGAGCCCATGTTCACTTGGACCCGTGTCGGGAGCCGGCTCCTGGACGGCAGCGCCGAACACGACGGAAAAGAGCTGGTGTTGGAACGCGTGCCGGCTGAACTGAACGGTTCGATGTACCGCTGCACGGCGCAGAATCCTTTGGGCTCCACCGATACCCACACCAGGCTGATAGTGTTCGGTAGGGGGGAGCCCCCATTCCTCCATTGACGGCTCATCTCGGATCATCTCTCCCTCCCCCCACCTTCCGACTCGTTGTTGACATCTCAACCATCCCATCCAACCTTCTTGTGGGTCTCTTGATGTCTTTCCAGTTGCATGCTCCCTGCAAGAGAAGGACACCTCCCCCCCCCCTTGGGGTGGTAGGAAGACTGCAAGGTTGACTTTATGGGGGGGGGACCCAGCAGAGCCATGCCATCCTTCCTGTTCTCTGTCCGTCCCCCCCCCTGCCCACTCTCTCCTTCCCCAGCCTCCAACCATCCCTCCCTGCGACTTCCATTCCTCATCCTGGCGCCAGCATCCATTCATACCCATCCACCATCCATTCCACCTCACCCTCGCATGTATTTTCCCGATGCTCAATGACCGTCTTACTGTTTTCTCCCCACCCCGCCCCCTTTCTGATTAGAAAACCCCAATATTCCAAGAGGAACAGAAGACTCTAACGGTAAGCCGCCCGCTCTCCCCACCCCTCGTCTAACCCAGCCTCCTTGTAAGCCGCGTTCGCTTCCGTTGCTGCTTCTTGAACGTTTACAGAGATTTTCCTCCTGTCCTGCCCCAGTTTTCTTCCCTAAACCCTCTAGAACAGAGGCCACCAACTGGTGTCCGTGGACCACTGGTGATCCATGAGAAAAGTTGGGTGGTCCGCAGAAAAATTATATGCATTTTTTATATTACGGGTCTGGATGGGTAGGAACAGGCTCAGACTCCACTCCTCCAAGACGGAGTAGCTGTGGTTACTGGCATCTCATGGTCTATCCATCACTCTTGATGGGAGGGGAGTTGCTTACTCCCTCTGAAAGGGCTTCAAGGTGCTGGTACTTACCTATAAAGCCCTACATGGCATGGGCCCAGGGTACTGCAAGACCACCTTCTGCCTGCCTCCCACCACCCACATAGGACTGCCCTCCTCTGGGTGCCATCAACCAGACAATGTTGGCTGGTGGCGCCCAGGATGAGGACGTTCTCTTTGGGCGCACCGACCCTCTGGAATGGGATACCCACGGGGCTCCGGATGGCCCCCGACCTCCGCTCTTTCCGCTGTGACCTGAAGACATGGCTTTTCCAACAAATTTGCTGATCTGATGGGTGATATTTAATTGGGAGATTTTAATTGATTATTTTAGTAGCTATTTTTATTGTTGAAGGTCACTGATGGCGAAGAGCCGGAGGGGCCTCGTTCCAGTGGGACTGCCTCATGGCCTGGAACTGGCTGACCATCTCAGCCCACTGAGCCTCCAGGCGCCTGTACCTGGCCTTGCACTCCCGCAGGTCTTCCCTCTGCTTGGAAAGCCTATGCTCCTAGTCCTCAGTGAGGTGCGTCTGCTGAGCCTCCTTCTCGGCCAGAGCCAACTTCAACTGAGCTGTTTTGCCAGCTCTTTCTCGTGGTGGCTGCTTAGCTCCAACAACTGCTTCCCGTTGGGGTCCTAAGGAGCCCGGGCGGACAGGTGAGGAGTGGCTAGGAGGAGAGGGGCGAGTAGAGGCCAGGAGCGGCATTGAGTTGGCCACACCCACCCAGTCACATGACCACCTAACCACGCCCACCCACCTGGTCCTTAGGCTGATCATATTAGTGGTCCGCGGGATTTAAAATTATGAATTTAGTGGTCCCCGAGGTCCGAAAGGTTGGTGACCCCTGCTCTAGAATCCGTGCTCGGGGTCCGTGTCTCGTTCTTGTGGGCTTCTGCATGTGGTTTGACTTCCCTTGCGGCTGAAGCTCTCTCCCTGCCCTTGCCATGCATGGCCGCCGTTTCTGCTTTCTACCCGTTGCATGCTTCAGAACAATGCCTGAGCAATCCGCAGCTTTTGCAGTTAGCGGGGAAGGGATTACAATTTTGAACCCAGAGGCACCTTCTAAATCTCTCTCTCTCTTTTTTTTTTTTCCTTTCTTCTCCATCCTGCGCAGGTTCGCCGAGTCGCCAGTGCAGCTTCAGACTATTTCTGGCTATCTTCTTTACAGTCACTTTGGAACTGACGTGAAAGGAAGGGGGTGAATTTTAGCAATCCGGGTTCTCCTTTCCCTGCATCCCCTACCCCCCCCCCCCAAAAAAAAAAACAGCTCCGCCAAGCCTCCATGTCTCCGTGGATCGACTTTTTTCTATTCTTTTCCTTTCTACTTCTTTTCCTTTCCTTTTCTAAATTATTTACAGTCTTGTTATCAGCCTCTTGCTCTCCGTGTCTCTGGCTTTGTCACCCCGTTTAATTAAAAACAAACAATACAGAAAAACCTACCGACGGTAACTGTATCTTATGTGCGACGGAAATAATTTTCTTTATGCATTGTAAGGAGTGGAGTGGTGCGGCGGCCTACAGGTGGAGCTTTCGCCTCACAATTGGGAGGCTGTGAGTTCGATCCTAGGTAGAGGCAGACATTTCTCTCTCTCTCTCTCTCTCTGGTCACCATGAGAATACATCTGCTGAACAAAACTCCGCACTGGTGACAGGAAGAGCATCCGGCCAGTAAAACATCCTGCTAGCTCCATTCAGTTGGCCAGACTCCACTCCACTCCGCTAGGGTTAAAAGAAGATGATGATTGTGAGGGGTCAGGTGGCGGGGGGAGCATTAAAAAGACACAAAAACTTCGCTGGCCAGGAATATTTGAGTACATGGAATAATTGTGGAATCGGCGAACGCATTTTCCAAGCTTTAAGGTACTACGTTAAATTGTGCCGTCAGCCTGGCACAATTCAACGTAGGGCCGTACAGCCAATTTTTCGCACACGTTGTTTGTATAACGACACCGTCGTGGCCTGTTGCAAATCTACCCCCAGTCGTTGCAACAATGGGATGGAACACACTTCTTTAAAAATTGCACATTTCACCTCCCCAGGAAAGGATCTGCTACATTAGATTAAGGGACATGGGTGGCTCAGTGGCTAAGACACTGAGCTTGTCGATCGAAAAGTCAGCAGTTCAGCGGTTCGAATCCCTAGTGCCACGTAACAGGGTGAGCTCCCGTTCCTTGTCCCAGCTTCTGCCAACCTAGCAGTTCGAAAGCACGTAAAAAATGCAAGTAGAAAAATAGGGACCACCTTTGGTGGGAAGGGAACAGCGTTCCGTGCGCCTTTGGCGTTGAGTCATGCCGGCCACATGACCACGGAGGCGTCTTCGGACAGCGCTGGCTCTCCGGCTTTGAAACTGAGAAAAGCATCGCCCCCTAGAGTCAGGAACGACTAGCACATATGTGCGAGGGGAATCCTTACCTTTACCTTACATAAGATGATGCTCAAAAGCTGAGCCCCCAGAAGGAAAGAAATCCAAGGATCTCTGGGGCTGGAAAGAAGAGTGGGAAAGATTGTAGGATCTGGGGGTGGGAAGAGGTGAGGGTTCCCATTGCCTCTCTCTGTGGTTCTTCCGAGGAATCCGTTATACAGCAGCCTCTGTTTGAGAAATATTTGCCTAATAAATTCTGCACAGCCACGCAATGTGGGGTTTTGCAACGGGGGAGGGGGATGAGGCTGCTCCTGGCGGGATTAATCTCCTTCCGTCTTGACTCCGTGCAGAAATGTCTTTTTTTTTAATTGCACGCGTTCTTCAAAAACTCTGGGCCTGCATCATTATTATTTTTTTCTCGGCGGCTGGTGGGATCCTACCCGGCATTCCTTAGCAGTTGCTAAGACAAAATATTAACTCGGAAATCTGCCCGGGATGTGGTCTTTGCAGGAGTAAGTGGGGAGAGCCCCGAGAAATCAAAGGTCACTGATTCACCCCCTGCCACCTTTTTTAATAAGCAAACAAACTCCGTGATTAGATTCCCGCTTCGTTCATTAATTCCAGTGCAGGCATGGGAGTGGGGGTGTGTGGGGTGGGGTCTCCATTCCAACCCTTGGCGTATTTGCAGAGGGAGAAGGGCTGGCAAATGGGTTCTACTAGGACCCTGGCTTTGTTCTTTTTCAATTTTGGGGAAGGGTGGGGGCGATTTGAACCCAGCGCCCAACTGGGATACGTGCGAGCCCAGAGAACTGGGAAGATCTGTTTTTTGCAGAACGAGTAAGGAGAGAAAACAAGTTTTTTTTTTTAATTTATTTATATGCCGCCCTTCTCCGGAGACTCAGGGCGGCTTACAATGCGTTATGCAATAGCTTTCATACTTTTGTATATTTATACAAAGTCAGCTTATTGCCCCCACAAACCGGGTCCTCAATTTACCCACCTTAGAAAGGATGGAAGGCTGAGTCAACCTTGAGCCTGGCGAGAATTGAACTCGCAGTAATTGCAGGCAGGTGGATGTTAAATGCTGCCTTAGTAGGAGGCATTAGCCTCCTACGCCACTCAGGATCAGTTATTATTATTATCATTATTATCATTATTTATTTATTTATTTACTTATTTTATTATTCATATTTCTATGCCACTCTCCGAGGACTCTGGGCGGCTTACAACAATCGACAGTATACTAAGTAGCATATTGCCCCCTAACAATCTGGGTCCTCATTTTACCCACCTCGGAAGGATGGAAGGCTGAGTTAACCCTGAGCCGGTGAGATTTGATCCGCTGATCTGCTGAACTAGCAGTCAGCTGAAGTAGCTGCAGTACTGCACTCTAACCACTGCGCCACCTCGGCTCTTAACTAGGTAGCAAAAACCCAGAGGCAGTTTGTGGGGGCTACAGTGAAGACAGGGGTCCAGTTAAGTAATTTCCAGCTCTGAACTTAAAGGGAGCCTCTCCTTTGATGCCCCAGAGGCCTCCTGCTTCCACCTCTGTTTATTCTGCCCCCTAAACCATCTGCATCCAGCTTCAACTCGGATATTTCCCACCCATTGAGGAAGGAAGCCTGTTCAGACTCATCCAGAGGCACAACGGGCAGCCTCGCGGCCCTCACTTTAAACCTCACGAGGGTCTTCTATTCACCACCCTGAGAAGCTCCTGCTCTCTTTTTTTTTAATCTGTGAGCAACGCCCTAGTAGGCATTGTACTGAGCGGGAGGGAAGGTGCCTGTCGCTTCTCTGCATGAGTTGCTGCTCGGAGTTTGCTTCCTTCTCATTCGAAGTCAGGAGGCGCTTCCGAGCGGAGGAAAAATCCACGAAGTTTGACCATCAGTCTTCCGCGGCCTTAGACGGGAGTCTCCGAACTTGGTCACTTTCAGATCTGTGAAGACTTCAACTCCCAGAATTCCTCAGCCAGCCGACCATGCTGGCTGGGGAATTCTGGGAGTTGAAGTCCACAAGTCTTATTGTTGCCAAGTTTGGAGACACACACACACACACACACGGTCTTAGCGAGCCTTTTAAAATGTCCATATTTTTTTTTAACCTTGAGGAAAGGTGATTCTCCTTTATGGGCCAGGTGTTTCCTCATCGACAGCATCACAAAGGGGAAACATGGCTGTCCCCTGGGCCCCCATTTCAGAGGGGGGAATAACAAGCCCCTCCCCCCCAACACCTTCACCCAAGCAAACTTCACAACTGAGCAGATTAAGTCCAAGTCTGGGGCCCGCAGGTGTAAAAAATTACCACAGAATGGCTGCTAAACTGTCTCACCTGGCTAGGGAAAAAGGCAGTTAAAACAGTCATTTAAATATATCTTTGAAGGACTTAAAAAAGGATAAAATGGCCACCAGTAGCCTTCCCCGGAGCTGAAGGACGGTGACCTGCTGATAGATGCCAGCTTTGCCCGAATTTGCGACGCCAGGGAAGAGAGGAAGACCCCCCTTCAAGAGGCAGGTAAATTCTTAGAACGTGGCAAGCAAACATTGGAGAATTCACAGAAGGAGGTGGGGAGATTAAACTTAAATTCAGATGTAGTCGACGCTAAGCGCAGCCCAGGAAAAGACAGATTAACAGAGTGGGAAGGGACCTTATAGGTCATCTAGTCCAACCCCACTCGCTCAAACAACAGCATTTCTGACAAATGGCAGTCCAGTCTTTTCTTGAAAGCCTCCAGGGATGAAGCTCCCACAACCTCCAAAGGCAACTTCTCTTCCATGGGTTAATTGGTCTCACTGTCAGAAAGTTCCTCCATGTTTCCAGGTTGAATCTCTCCTTGGTCAGTTTCCATCCATTGTTCCTTGTCTGGCCTTCAGGTGCTTTGGAAAACAGCTTGACCCCCTTCCTCTCTGTGGCAGCCCCTCAAATTTTGGAAGACTGCTATCCTGTCTCCCCTGGTCCTTCTCTTCACTAGACCAGCCATGCCCAGTTCCTGCAACCGTTCATTGTATGTTTTAGCCTCCAGTTGCCTCATCATCCTGGTTGCTCTTCTCTGCACTTTTTCTAGAGTCTCAACATCTTTTTTATAGTGTGGTGACCAAAACTGGATGCAGGATTCTAGGTGTGGTCTTACTAAGGCTTTTAGTCCCTCTCTTGATCTTGATTGTATCCCTCTGTTAATGCAATATAGGATTGCATTGGCTTTTTTTTTGCTGCTGGCTGATATTTAGCTGGTTGTCCACTAAGACTCCAAGATCCTTTTCACAGTTAACTACTATTAAGCCTGCTTTCACCCAGTTTAGATGTGTACTTTTGTTTTTTCTTACCTAAGTGTAGGACCTTACTTTTCTCTACGCTGAATTTCATTTTGTTAGACAGACGAGTCGTGCCCTTCCTGCCAGCCTGTGCCACATTTTCTGACAAGTTTTAATAGCAAACGGAGACCTCGAGATGCCTGGGATATTCTTCCCTGTTGCCCCCCTTTGGGACTGATTTGCTACGCCCTTCAAATGCCCGGGGAGCCCCCCTAAATCATGGCCTTTGATGGATCCTTGGCAAGCCCTGGAAAAACTCCCTGCCAGCAGAGAGTGCTTCCTCGTTCGTCAGCCGTTGCCGAGTCAGCAGCCGTGAATCTGCCCGAAGGGGGAAAAATATATATATATATCTATTCTCACAACCTTCCTGGAAAGCTTTCTGAAGCTGAGTAGCCCCTGGAGAGGAGGTGTGCACCTCCTTATTTATGGACTTCCAGGGCCGTGCTTTTAAAAATGAAATGCATTTAAAGCCAGGCCCGCCAACATTTATAAAGAGGTTTAAATGCCAGCGGAGAGAACGGCCAGCGTAGGGGGGGTGGGAAAGTTGCCACAGGAAAAAGAGGGGTGAACTCTTCACCAACACCCTCGATCTTCCCCTGGGTGTTGTGTGTCTCTGCTTTTTCAGGATTCGGTGGGGGGCGGGGGGGGCCTCACAATAATGCACACACGGTTAGGATTTGCATCCTTCGGAGTTTGGGGTTGCCCGGAAGGTTTTCACTCCGTTCAGAGGTTGCAAAAGGAGTAAGGGAGGTGATGGGATCGTCATCATCTGCTAGGTTTGTGCTTACAAATGCACACCGACACATTTGTGCTCCTGAAACACACAAAAAACCCTAACGCATTTATCTTTCATTTTATTTATTTATTTTATATATATATATATATATATATATATATACACCTTCCTTACCTCTGCAATGCGGTGTTGCGGTCAAAATAAAGTGTACCAGGATGTGTCTTCGAGCACAAAGGACGCAGGGGGTGGGGGGGGGGGAAAGGATGGATTGTGTGAACCAAGAGGCCAGTTTACAAACGGATTTAAAAAAAAAAAAAAAGGAATAGTTGCAAATAGAAGCCGAAATGGATTCTGTGGAAGTGCCCCAGGGGGCAAAAATCAGCTTCTTTGTAGAGTCGCTTGCTTTTCTAGCATTATTTATTTTATTATTTTATTTTATTTTATTTTCCGCCTGCTCTTGGAAACACATACCTGGTTGGTGAAACAGATTATCTTGGCAATGCCTAAGTCTTATCTGCCTTAGGAAACTAATCCCCAAGGAATAAAACTGCTTGACTTCAAAGGAATAATTGGTTGAAGCAGAGAGGAGAGACCCCTGATGGAAACGGGGGTAGCGTGAGGTTTAATCCGTACAAATGGAGCCTCCACGATCAGAAGAAGCCTATCTGCTAGAAGACAAAATCCCTGGGAACGAGACGGGGGGGGGGGGGGGAAGAAGGGGGGAAAGGGGAACCACAGGAATCCCCTTTTTAGACCTTTTGATCAGCAAAGTCAACGCAGAAGCAGGATTCACTTTGCAACCCTAACTTATTCGCTTAACAATGGTGGCAAGAAAGGTCGTACAATCGGGCAAGACTCACTTAAGAACTGCCTCGCTTAGCGACATAAATTTTGGGCTCCGTTGTGGCCGTACGTCGAGGATTGCCTGTGTCTGCGCTGTCTCCATGTCCTTGGTTTCTGGTCTATGTTAGCCTATATTTTAGATACTTGCAAAATTACTACCTCTGGACCCGCCTGCTCTTGGGTTATCCTGCAGGGAGAATAACCGTGGCTTGTTTTTTAACAGATTGACAGAGTTGGAAGGGACCTTGTAGGTCATCTAGTCCAACCCCCACCCACCCACCCAAGCAGGAGACCCTACACCATTTCTGACAGATGGCAGTCCAGTCTCTTCTTGAAAGAGGGATGAAGCTCCCACTACTTCTAGAAGCAACTTCTGTTCCATGGTTTGATTGTTCTGTAAGAAAATTCCTCCTTATTTCCAGGTTGAATCTCTCCTTGTTCAGTTTCCATCTATTATTCCTTGTCTGGCCTTCGGGTGCTTTGGAGAATAGCTTGGACCCCTCCTCTCTGTGGCAGCCCCTCAAATATTGGAAGACTGCAATCCTGTCTTCCCTGGTCCTTCTCTTCACTAGACTAGCCAAGCCCAGTGCCTGCAACCGTTCATCGTACATTTGAGCCTCCATTCTGCTAACTGTCTTTGTTGCTCTTCTCTGCACTTTTTGCTTTAGCTTCATTGGAGTGAGGGTGGGGGACTCAAAATTCAGGTTGTCGGCTGTCGCTACCTCCTTCTTGCAAAAGAGATGGTCTTTAGAAAGACCCCTGACTCCTTCATTCAAAGTTCAGGCTCAATTTAGAAATGCAGTGAGCGAAAGACGCAGAGACCTGTTGCCACGAATTTATCTAATCCTGATTTTGTATTCATTAGATTGGATTTAGATTTGAATTCTTTCCTTCTTTTATAGCCGAGAGATGCCCATAATCCATTTAGAATTGTCTTCGCCTTGAACTCATTTATTTCCTTTGTTTATGATAATAACTTGACAGACACAAGCACAGGTATCTACGCACGCGAATATAACAAAAAGAAAAAAGGAAGAGGAAACCTTTATACATTCCCACCCCCCTTGTTCTCCAGGGGCTATTAACGACGAATAATTTATCCTGAGAATTTGTTATGTTAGAATTACCAATTAGATATGATTATAAGTTACCCTGGCTAGCGCTGGGCTGCCGTTGAAAAATCCGAATCCCATTAAAATCAAATTAGCATATATTAGGCAAAAGATGAGTTTTACCACACTACGCTAGGGTTTTTTTGGGTTTTTTTTTTTTACGGCAAACGGCGAGACATTTGTATAGTCCAAAGCGGCTACTGTGCAGAAGCCCAAAAAGAGGATTTCAAAAAGAGATTGGACAGCCCTTTGTCTGAAATGATATAGGACAGTGATGGCTAACCTTTTTGCCATCGCGTGCCAAAAGTGGGGGGAAGCACGGGGGGTTGTCATGTGCGCGCATGCCCACACCCATAATTCTATGGACCCCGCCCCCATGCATGTGTGCACGATCCCTCCGCGTTTCCCCCACTTTTGGCACAGTGGGCCCGGAAGGTCCATGTTTTGCCCTACCCAGACTCCAGAGCCTTTCTAGGAGTCTGGGGAGGACAAAAACTGCCTTCCCGCCACTCCGGAGGTCCTCCGGAGGCTGGAAACAGCCTGTATGCTGATTTCCAGGGGCCCAGAAGGCCCAAAAATCAGATGGCCGGCACACACATATGTGCCGGAGCTGAGCTCGTGTGCCCACCGATATGGCTCTACATGCCACCTGTGGCACATGTGCCATAGGTTCGCCATCACGGCTATATGGTTTCCTACTTAAGTAGTGGGTTGGACTAGAAGACCTCCAAGGTCCCTTCCAACTCTTTTTTTTTTTTTAATTTGATTTATATGCCGCCCTTCTCCGGAGACTCAGGGCGGCTTACAATGCATTAAGCAATAGCCTTCATCCTTTTGTATATTTTATATACAAAGTCAGCTTATTGCCCCCACAATCTGGCTCCTCATTTTACCTACCTTAGAAAGGATGGAAGGCTGAGTCGACCTTGAGCCTGGTGAGATTTGAACTTGCAGTAATTGCAGGCAGCTGGTGTTAATAACAGTGCTTTAGTCTGCTGCGCCACCAGGGCCCTTTGGAACAATTCTATTGTTGTTCCATCCTAAAAGACATCCTGCATGGAGGATCCTGTTTGGTTTCAGATTTGCAGATCTCTGTTGGATTCGAAAATTATTTATGAAGACGCACGTTGCTGACCAGAGTTATTTTGGAGTGGTAAAACACTTTCTCCTGTAGACAGTCAATATTCCTCCTTCCTCTCCTTTAAGCCATGTTTCCGCTGTGTGCTATTTAAACCACAGTTCCCTGCAGCTCACTTTCTTTCTTTTTCACCTCGGCAACCAGCAGAGAGCCTCGTAAGGGAAGACATTGGCAGAGAAGTGACGAAGTTGAGAAGAAAAAAGGGCCTCAGAAGTTCTTAAGATGGGTGTGTTGAAGGAAATGCATGGTTATTTCTGGATACTAGTGGGTTATAGTCAACCTATTTTCCAAAGCACCTGAAGGCCGGACAAGGAATAATGGATGGAAACTGAACAAGGAGAGATTCAACCTGGAAATAAGGAGGAATATTCTGACTATGAGAGCAATCAACCAGTGGAACAGAAGTTGCCTTCAGAAGTTGTAGGAGCTTCATCACTTGAGACTTTCAAGAAGAGATTGGACTGCCATTTGTCAGAAATTGAGTAGGGCAGCACCCCCCTGCGCCCCCTCCCCCTCCGCTTTTGGCATGCGATGGCACAGTGGGCTTGGTAGGCCCGATTTTTTTGCCCTCCCCAGGCTCCAGAGGCTTTCTAGGAGCCTAGGGAGGGCAAAAAACGGCCTTCCCCACCCCCATCTCCTTGGAGGCCCTCCAGTGACTGGAAACGACCCATTTGTCAACTTCTGGTGGAACCGGAAGGCCCAAAAATCAGCTGGATGGCACACGTGTGTGCTCCAGAGCTGAGCTCACGTGCCCACCGATGTGGCTCCATGTGCCACCTGTGGCACACATGGCATAGGTAGTCCATCATGGGTGTAAAGTATCTTGCTTGGGCGGGGAGTTGAACTAGATTACGTACAAGGTCCCTTCCAACTCTGTTCATCTGAAAAAAATTACTTGGCTGAGGGAGCAAAAAGCAAGCTGGAATTTCTTCTCAAGGCAAAAACGGATGTGAAGCCTTGAGGGAACTCAAGGAACATCTAAGAAGATATCTCCAAAGGGACACATCGGGGTCCATTTTCGACTCTTCTCCAGGTAAATTGTCCCCGCAACCCAAGTGTAACATCCTAATAACTTTTCAAGCTCTTTTAGACGGCAATTTACCTGCCAGAGAAGAGCCGTGAAGCAAAATACGTTCCAACATATTGTTGAGGAATTAGCCGACTGCCACATAATGGACCAGCCAACCTTGTAATGGTCTTCCCAAGCAGTTTCTTCTGGAGTGCATTAATAATAATTGAATCGAGGTCACCAAGACGCGTGTGACGGAAGCCGACTCTTTCTTAATGGCGTGTGTTGAAAAAGAAGCAGAGGACAAGGCTTTTATATCTGCCCAAAACCTTGAAATCATACAATTCTGACGTCAGGAAGGCCTTGCAAGCCAAACAGAAAGGGATGGGAGGGGGTGGGGTGGGGGGGCCTTCAGGAACTTTCTGGTACTTTTATTCCAGCAACGGTGCCTTCTCCCAATGCAGCGGCACAGCGCAGATGTCCCATAAAAATTTTATGTCCTTCATAAAATGCCTTGCCATTTATATCCAGATGAGACATCAGAAAGTGTATAAAACCACATTTTAAATATTAAAAGACCATCTCCTGCTTTTCCCCTCAGTATGCAGAAAAGGAGAAAGCGGGGAGGGGGGGGGTAGGTGTGAGATGGAGAATTATTATTATTATTATTTTTTTAAAAAAATGGCTCCCTACGAGAACAGTGTGCCATTTTGTCAAGGACGTGCTACAGCAGGTGGCGGGTTTTTTTTTTTTTTAAAAAAATATGCGTTCAAGATACCCTTATATTCCCAGAAGACTCTGGAAAGCGCATGCTTCGAGACAGAGGCACATGAATCCATCTGGCAGAAGATCAGCCTCGCAGGTTTAGGAAGAATATCATGGTTCCATCCTCAAAATCTTTGCCAGGGTTTGTGAGGAATTGTCTACTCCGAAAATAAGGCCTCCCCTGATAATAAGCCCAATCAGGTTTTTGAACGCATGCGCTAAAATAAACCTCCCCCCCCCCCAAAAAAAGAAGACCTCCCCAAAAATATTTAAACGCAGAGCTGGAAATCAGGTAAGACGGCAAGAGGAGCCCCATCTTGCTCCACGCGCCCCAAAATAATAAGACCTCCCCGAAAATAAGTCAAAGCGCTTATTTCGGGGTTCAAAAAAATATAAGACAGGGTCTTATTGTCGGAGAAACACAATAGTGGTTAAATTGATCTATCAACATCCTTTTGAGGTGCTCCAGGAACATTTTAGTCAGTGGTGGTTTCACATTTTGTTCTCACCGGTTCGCCCCACACGCGGACGCTCGCTTCACACATGCGTGCACCTTCTGTGCGTGCGCTTTGCTCACATGTGCATTTTCCGTGCGCGTGGCCGGCGTCAAAAATAGGACAGCATAGCGTTGGGGCATGTGGGCAGGCCCACGCACGATCTCTGCTACCGGTTCGCCCGCACTAATACGACCCGGCTGAATACCACCTCTGATTTTACTCCCTTCACAACAACCTCGTCGTGAGGTAATTTGGTCCAGCGTGAACAACAGGCCTGAATTAAACTTCACGATCTTTTGGAAGATCCTGAGGTGAAATTGTCTAGCTGAGTGGCAGGAACACCTAAAGTCTTAATGATATCTTAGACTTCAGGAACTAGTGACCCTTGTCAATAATTCTTGCGCGCCACAAAGTCCCTAAAGAGAGGGTGCCTACTATGTCTCTGCATGAGTCACACAGGTTTCAATTTTGTCCAGCCCAGATTTATAGGTTACTCAATCTAGAAATAAGGAGATATTTTCTGACAATGAGAACAATCAACCAATGGAACATAAGTTGCCTTCGGAAGTTGTGGGAGCTTCATCCCTGGAGGCTTTCAAGGGGAGACTGGACTGCCATCTCTCAGGAATGGTGTAGGGTCTCCTGCTTGGGTGTGGGGTTGGACTAGATGACCTACAAGGTCCCTTCCAACTCTGTCAATCTGTTTAATCTGTTAAATTAGGTTAAGGTGGATAATAGAAAAGTTTTTTTAACTTGACAGATTGTTAGGAGTCTTGGTCAGTTTACTACAGCTCTGGATATTCAGAAGGAAAAGAGAAGGGAGGGAGGGAGGAAATGAGAAGAAATAAGGAAGACAATGAGAAGAATGAAAGGGAAGGAAGGAAGGAAATGAGAAATAAGGAAGACAATGAGAAGAATGAAAGGGAAGGAGGGAGGGAGGAAGGAAGAGAAGAATGAAGGAAGACAATGAGAAGAATGAAAGGGGAGGGAGGGAGGGAGGAAGAGAAATAAGGAAGACTGAAGAATGAAGGGAGGGAGGGAGGAAGGAAGGAACAGAAGAAATAAGACAATGAGAAGAATGAAAGGAAAGAAAAGGAAAAATAAGGAAAACAATGAGAAGAATGAAGGGGAAGGAGGGAGGGAGGAAGAGAAGAAATAAGGAAGAAAATGAGAAGAATGAAATGGAAGGAAGGAAGGAAGGAAATGAGAAATAAGGAAGACAATGAGAAGAATGAAAGGGAAGGAAGGAAGGAAGGAAATGAGAAGAAATAAGCAAGACGAGAAGAATGGAAGGAAAGAAATAAAGACTGAGAAGAATAGGATGGAAGGAAGGAAGGAAGAGAGAAGAAATAAGGAAGACAATGAGACAACGAAGGCAATGAGAGAAAAATGGAAAGGAATGGAAGGAAGGGAGGGAAGAGCTGAAGTGATATCTGTAGAGGATTCTACAACTGGCATAATGCTATTGAGCACCTAATTGATTGTGGACTCCAACACTGAGAACCAACTTGAGTTTAATAAAAAAAAAAAAAGCCCACTCAGCACTTTATTTAAAAATAATCAATCTTCTCTAACATGAAAGCAAAAAAAAAAACAAAAAACCCCAAAAACCTAGCCCCCTATGAATGAAGCAAGGAGCCAGGTAGAATAAAAGTCACCCTAATCAATAGAGTTTTTAAAAAGGGATGTTGAAGGATTAACGGACATGCTGATCTTCCCATTCTTAAATCAAGGTTTAAATCTCTCCTCCGAATGGAGGGGCTTGACGTCTGGCGACTGCCTGGAGAAGGGATTGTGCAGTTGTCTAGACAACATTTTGGGGAAATAGTGACTGGCCTAAAGTTGGCTTCCAACCAGGGGTGAAATGCTCCCGGTTTGGACCGGATCGCTCGATCCAGTAGTGATGGTGGCGGGTGGTTCGGAGAACCAGTAGCAAAAATCCCTGCCCCCCCCTCCCATTGCCCAGCTGAGCTGCACAATCATCAGAGGCTTTTTTTTAATTTTTAAAAGCATTTTTCCTACAACCTCTTTGGCCGAAAAAATGTTTTTAAAAGTTTTTTAGAAAAAGCCTCTGATGATTGTGCGGCTCAGCTGGGATCATCAGAGGCTTTTAAAAGCATTTTTTCTACAACCTCTTCGGCCGAAGACGTTGTAGAAAAAAATGGTTTTAAAAGTTAAAAAAAAAAGTTGGCCACACCCACTCAGTTATATTACACCCCCCCCCCAAGAACCTTTCCATTCGTTTAGCTTACCGGGTAGTCAGTGGTGAATTGCTACCGGTTCGCCCCGGTTCAGACAAACTGGTAGTGGTGATGGGAGGCTCCGCCCACCCTCCCGGACGATTCTGTGCACGCCCATGAGCGAACTGGTAGCGACGGGTTTTGAAACCCGCCCTTGTGGGTAGTCCTCGACTTACGGCCACAATGGAGCCCAACATTTCTGCCGCTAAGTGAGACCTTTGTTGCTGTTGTTTTAAAACAAGTTTCATTGGTTTTTTCTCCTCTCCCACATTCACCCACATCTTTTTATTTTGAACAGAGTGTTGGCCGTTTTTTATCTTATACAATTAATCAAATTCAAATACATTTTACTCAATGACAATTTTTGCCAAAATCGTCTTTCCTCCTTTTCTTTTCTTTTCTTTTCTTTTCTTTTCTTTTCTTTTCTTTTCTTTTCTTTTCTTTTCTTTTCTTTTCTTTTCTTTTCTTTTCTTTTCTTTTCTTTTTATGTTAAACGTATATCAATATTTCTATACTTGCATACCTAAACACCATCTTCATTTATCCCTAGATTCTAACTTTAGTATTTATTCATATTTATTCTCTTTTATTCTTAAACAGTTCGTTCTTTATCTTAATATATTTATATTTGTTTGTTCGGAATTGCCTTTCTTCCACTTCATCTTTTTTGTTGTACGGCAATCTTTCTCCTCAAACCTACCCTCTCCCTCTTCCCTATGTTCTGCCCCAGCTAAGGATCCCAAAGAATGTAGCACACACAAACTCCGAACAAAACTCAGTTTACTTCAAAATAGTCTTTGTTGTGGCTCCATTACCTGAGCCTGTGTTATTGGCAGGAGAGGACTCCGAGAGTGAAGGAGAGGAGTTGGCAAGGCCTCCCTCTCCAGGACCCTCCTCTCTGGCAATGCCTTCGGTGTCCGCTGAAGGGCAAGAGATAGGGCCGGGGCCAAGCACGTCCACGCAGCCACAGGTGGACAGTGATGAGGGAGATGAGTCTTGGCTGGATCCTCAGCAGCGTCGCAGAGATAAGCGCACGCAACAGAAGAAAAGGCGTGCCAGAGATTAAGCTGAGTCACTGGACCACACCCCACAGGGTATAAAAGGGGGTGAGGTGGCCATTCAGACTCTGTGACGGACAAAACTAACTACTATCAAGTCACATTGCATCTTTGGAAACAACATTATCGGCCTTGGATTTATTTTACGAAATGGACAATTCTTGACTGTGTGTATTTTGTTTATTGAGTAAAAGTTCTTGGCAAGCAGCTACTGGGTTGCTGCCAAGCGTCTTATCGGAAGAATTGGTTGTCTGCCAATTTATTTAACCCCCGGCTGTCTGTTTGTGTGCGTGTGTGGGACGGGGACAGAACAGTCTTTTGCAAATGCAAGCTGTTAATAAAACGTTCTTAACAACCTGCCAGAAATTCCACAGATAAGATAGAGTCTTACTAGAGTTGGCAGAAAGCCCAGAAGCCAGGTTTGCAGAGAAAATTCAAACTCAATGATCAACGGACGAACACACGTTGTTTCCTGCAGCTTTTTACAAGCTGTGTGCAAACTTAAATAGGCTAAGGGAGTGGCCAATTAGTCCCAAGCCTTACTCTCGAGGAGACCTCCTCCTGAGTAACCACTCCTGCCTTTTGGCAGCTCTGCGTGCTCGTGCATTGAGAAGAGGCTCTTCCACTTCATCCTCTTCACTTAAAGGAGCCTCTGGAGGTTCTGAAGGCCCTGGTTGAATCCCCACCTCTGGCACCACATCTTCTTCAGCCTCCTCGCTGTCCGACTCGAGCGCCAGCTGCACAGGCTGCTGGCGCAGCACCACACCAGCCTCCTCGTCATCGGGATCAGCAACAATCCGCGCAGGCCGCTGGCGGGCCACAACACTCTATCTCTTCCTACTTTCTTTCCCCACCTTCTTCTTCTCTTCTCTACTTCCCCTCTTCCTCTCTTCCCCCCGTCTTACCTTCTCTCCTACTCTAATTTCCCTTCCCTTCCTTCCTCCCTACTCTTCCATCCCTCTCTCTCCTTCCTCCTCCCTTCCAACTCTCTTCCCCTCCTTCATCAAGTGAGACCTTGGTTAAGTGAGTTTTTTGCCCCCGTTTCACGACCTTCCTTGCTCGATTGTTAAATGAATCACCTCTGTTGATAAGTTAGCAACCCGGTTGGGAAGTGACTCTGCCTTCCCCATTGGCTTTGCTTGCCCGAAGGCTGCAAAATGTCTTAGGGACACAACAACGGTCGTAAGTGTGAACCGGTGGCCAAGCATCTGAATTTTGATCACAACGATCCCGGGGATGCGGCAACCGTCATAAATACGAGTCTGCTGCCAAGCGCCCGAATTTTGATCACGTGACCATGGGGGATAATTGCGAAAACCGGTCCTAAGTCCCATTTTTTAGTGCCGTCGATTTCACTGAGGGTCGCATCAGGGTTGTGTTTAACTAGGAGGGCCGGGGGAGCATGGCCAGCTCGAAGTCACTCGTGACGGGGGCACCGGTGATGGCAAAGTACTAAGGCAGGACTTCCCTCAGACCCTCCCTCACTCTCATTATAATCTTCCTTCCTTCCCTTCCCTTCTGTTCCCTTCCCTTTCTTTCTTTCCTTCCTCCCTCCCTCCCTCCCTCCCTCTCTTCCCCTTCCTTCCTCCATCCCTCCCTATTCCCATTTCTCCTTCCTTCCTTGCCTTCCTTTTCTCCCTCCCTCCCCATTACCATCTTTCCTTCCTTCCTCCCTCCCTCCTTCCCCATTCACATCGTTTGTTTGTTTGTTTGTTCGTTCCTTTCTTCGTTCCTTCCCTTCCTTCCTCCATCCTCCTTATTCCCATTTCTCCTTCCTTCCTTTCCTTCCTTTTCTCCCTCCCCATTCCCATCTTTCTTTCTTTTCTTCCTTCCCTCCCTTCCCTTCCTTCCTTCCTTTCCTTCCTCCCTCTCTCCCTCTCTTCCCCTTCCTTCCTCCATCCTCCCTATTCCCATTTCTCCTTCCTTCCTTTTCTTCTTCTTCTCCCTCCCCATTCCCATCTTTCCTTCCTTCCTCCCTCCCTCCCTATTCCCATCATTCGTTCCTTTCTTCCTTCCCTCCTTCCCTCCCCTCCTTCCTTTCCTCCCTCCCTCCCTCTCTTCCCCTCCCTTCCTCCCTCCATCCTCCCTATTCCCATCTTTCTTTCTTTCTTTCCTTCCTTCCTTCCTCCCTCTCTTCCCCTTCCTTCCTCTATCCCTCCCTTCCCCTTCCTCCCTCCTTCCTTCCCTCCCCATTCCCATCGTTCTTTCTTTCCTTCCTTCCTTCCTCTCTTCCTTTCCTTCTTTTTCTTTGTCTTTCCTCCTTCCCTTTCTCCTTTCCAGTTCCTTCTTCCATGATCAAATGCAAAAGGGGAAACATTTCTCCTTTTCTTTTGTTTTTTATTTGTTTTGGTAGCCCTCTGCCAGCAGAAATGGAGCTCGGGGGTGCCATCTGCAGCCCTCTTGTCCTCCATTTTCGCCAGCGGAAGCACCACGGGCCAGTCCTTTGCAGTTTCCAGGCCCGCTCCGTGGGTCAGGATCTAAGCACCCCACGGTGGGCTGGATCCAACCCGCAGGCCTTGAGTTTGACACCGCTGGTTTAGTGGAATGCATTAAAACTTGGGCTTTCTCTAATAGGAAGGGCCCTTTAAGGCTCGGCGAAAAGGTTTAAAGCAAGGCACGTAGAGGTCATGTAGTCCAGCCCCTGATTTCTCCTGTTGAGAGACCTCAGCTTCTCTGTTTCTCTAGTCTTTGACCTTTCCCCAGCTTTGGAGATGAAATGAGAAACTCCGGTCAGCAATGAACTTCGATTCCATCATCCAGCCGAGCCATATGCAAAGCAAAAGGGATTATGTGAGTCCGTGACCGTATCATAGCTGCCGTAGCCTCATCAAATATTTATCCAGGTTGGTCTGGCCTTTCGTGCTGCTTCGGTTCAGCTGAAAATACGTCGTGCTTAGAAGACAGCCAAAAATATGGGAGAACGTGGAAGGACGATAGAGACGGGAAGATGGGCTCTGTTGCAAGATTGGGTGCAGGACGCGGGAGGGCCTGCGGGGTTTATCACCCTCCTGTCTGTTCGGCTTTACGTTCTCCGTTCCTTTGAATTTTGAGGATGCCTGGCCTCAGTATGTTTTTCCGATGGCACAGTGCCCGATGTGCCATTCCCTCCAGGCCTCGTCTCTGCCCTTCTTTACATACATTTCCATAGGCAAATATTTGCCGGACATAGCCTATTGATTTGCATTGTTCTCCCTCTGGTTATTAAAAAACCGAGAAAATGAAGAGCTGCTCCAATGAAAACTAGGGGAGGAAAGCAGAGCCGGTTCGGACAGGTTCGCCCGAACTGGTAGCGGAAATTGTGGATGGGCCTGCCCACACGTTGGATTCTCATTTTTTTTTAAAAAAAATATTTTTTGTTTTTTTCCAACATATTAAACATAAAATACATCTTTGAGAGCGAGAATTTGGTCCGGTCATATATAGGTACAATTGCTCACACTTCTTTAACAAGCTCAATTCCAAATTCATCCGTTTACATCTTTTAAAATAAAAGTCAAACCACAAATTTTTATCACAAATTCTAACATCTTAATCTAGACATTTAGTATTCTATTGTATCACCATAAATCTTAGTTCCCAAATAAGCACAGCTCCTTTTTATATGCAAT
Organism: Arizona elegans; assembly: GCA_022577455.1. Lineage (NCBI taxonomy): Eukaryota > Metazoa > Chordata > Lepidosauria > Squamata > Colubridae > Arizona > Arizona elegans. The sequence continues at coordinate 9,120,023 of JAKOOJ010000023.1, forward strand.
TTTTAGTTTCCAAATAAACACAATTCTAATTTTTATATCATTTTATAAACCAAAATTCCATATATATTCCTTAATTTCAAGACCCATTTCGCCGGATTCTCATTTTTGATATAACTCAACTGGAATCAACGGTATGTTTAGTTTAATGAAAAGAAGGACTAGGGGAGACATGATAGCAGTCTTCCAATCTCTCAGGGGCTGCCCCAAAGAAGAGGGAGCCAAGCTATTCTCCAAAGCACCTGAAGGCAGGAGAAGAAGCAATGGATGGAAACTCATCAAGGAGAGAAGCAACTTAGAACTCAGGACAAACTTTCTGACAGTGAGAACAATTAACCAGTGGAACAACTTGCCTCCGGAAGTTGTGAATGCTCCAACACTGGAAGTTTATAAGAAGATGTTGGATAACCATTTGTCTGAAGTATAGGGTTTCCTGCCTGGGCAGGGGGTTGGACTAGAAGACCTCCAAGGTCCCTTCCAACTCTGTTATTCTATTCTATTCTATTCTATTCTATTCTATTCTATTCTATTCTATTCTATTCTATTCTATTCTATTCTATTCTATTCTATTCTATTCTATTCCGATAGATAGATAGATAGATAGATAGCTGGATAGATAGATAGATAGATAGATAGATAGATAGATAGATAGATAATAAAACATAGGAAGAACGGTTGCAGGAACTGTGTATGTCTTGTTTAATGGAAAGAAGGACTAGGGGAGACATGATAGCAGTGTCCCAATATCTCAGGGGCTGCCCCAAAGAAGAGGGAGCCAAGCTATTCTCCAAAACCCCTGAGGGGGGCAGGACAAGAAGCAATGGGTGGAAATTAATCAAGGAGAGAAGCAACTTAGGAGAAATTTCCTGACAGTGAGAACAATCAATCAGTGGAACAACTTGCCTCCAGAAGTTGTGAATGCTCCAACGCTGGAAGTTTTTAAGAAGATGTTGGATAACCATTTGTCTGAACTGGTGTAGGGTTTCCTGATTAAGCAGGGGGTTGGACTAGAAGACCTCCAAGGTCCCTTCCATGATTCACCCACCCCACCTCTATGCCATCCTATTTACGCATATTTTTGAGACTGGGAGCATGCGCTGAAGGCCCACACGTGAGCAAAATGCATGTGTGGAAGGCAGGTGTGTGTGCAAACCTGGCACACGCTTGCACGAAGCAAGTGCATGAGCGCACAGCAAACTGGTAGTAACATAATGTGAAACGCACCTCTGGAGCAAAGGAAACAGGGAGGAGGAGGAGGAGGGAGAAGGAAGGAGAAGGAGAAGAGGAGGAAGGAGAAAGGAAGAAGGCGACAAAGGAGGGGAGGAGAAAGAGAAAAAAAATTCTTTTCTTTTTTCTTTTTTTGAAAAGTTTTTCAGTTTTATTTCTTATACTACATTTTCTTATACATAATTAATCCTACATATACAAATTTTCCTTAAAGAAAGCATTAAGATAAGGCATTTTAATTTACATTCGGGGTTGCCCTTCTACCCTTTCTTCCCTCATTTCGCAACAACCCTTCTTCTTCTCCTCCTCTTTTCCTTCCCTCCCTCTTCTCTCTCCTACTTTCTCCTTCCTCCTCTCCTACCTCATCCTACTTCCCCTTCCTTTCCCCCACTCCTCTCTTCTTTTCCCCCTTCTCACCTTTTCTCCTACTCCTGTCCCCTACCCTTCCTTCCTCTCCTTTTCCCTTTCTTCCATTCCTCTCCCTCCCTCTCCTCTTCCTACCCTCTCCTCCTCTCTCCTTTCTATCTTCTTCGCTGTGAATATTCTCCTTGTTTCAGTGGTGGGTTTCAAATTTTTTTACTACCGGTTCTGTGAGTGTGGCTTGATGGGCGTAGCTTGGTGGGCGTGGCAGGGGAAGAATACTGTAAAATCGCCATTCCCACCTCCCTCCAGGGGAAGGTTACTGCAAAATTCCCATTTCCTCCTGGGGAGGAGGCTGGGACTCGGGAGGCAGAGAATAGATGGGGGCGGGGCCAGTCAGAATTTTTACTACCGGTTCTCCGAACTACTCAAAATTTCCGCTACCGGTTCTCCAGAACTGGTCAGAACCTGCTGAAACCAAGCCTTGTTTGGTATCCGAGCAACTCCTCTATTCTAATAGTATATACTTCCTTTCAGTTTCTTTTCAGATTTATTTTCAAAGTCTCTAGGATTTTGCCTCTTATAAGGAATAATAGCAAGAAAATGCCTCTTGGTTCTTTCGAATCACAGCTGGCCTTATTGGTAAGACAGCTGCTAGGAGATTGTTTCTGGACAGAAATAGGCCATTCCAAGCTAAACTCGCTCCAGGTCATCCTCATTTAGCAACTGCCTCGTTTAGCGGCCATTGCCAGTCTCCACCGCACTGGGGAAAAGCAACTTTGCAAACCCCGTCCTAGCCAGGTTTTCGCGAAGCGGAGGAAAGTTGGCGTGGAGGTTGCAAACAGCGTCCTGTTTCACTTAGCAACCGATTTGAGCGATCCCAGCTAAATGAAGACGGCCCGTATGCTTGAAGTTGTAAAAACGCTGCGGGCAGCCATCCAGAAGCGGTCTATTCAATCAGGACCATATTGGAAGCTGATGCTCGGCTAGCCGGCGATCAGTCCCTCGTTTAAATTTCATGTAATTAAAAAGAATAGAACAAGAATTAAAAGCAGCAGGGCGGCAGAGAGGCTGGCAGAGACTCAGAGAGGTGCCCAGATGGACCTGGGGGTAAATATTGCTTGGAGTGCCACGCTACCGGACCTCGTCCGAATGCTCTTGCTTGAAACAAATTTTGCTCTTTAAAAACGTATTAATCGAGTGCGGGGGGGGGGGGAGAGGAGAAAATTGATGCTAGAAATACGGGACCCACCCAGGACTTTACCTGTTTGTTCTTCTGCGAGACTTTTAACCTGCCTGGGGTTTTGGAGTAGAACAGGCGAGGCGCGAATTGCACTTCATCAACCGATAATTAATAGCGCCGAATGTTTATCTAAGGTGTTATCCCACAAAGTCCCTGTGCAAACAGATGCTAATCCTTCAGGGTTCAAATCCCCGCAGGAGAAGATCAAGGCAGGATTAATATTGGTCGGTGTTTGCCCACCCAAATGGGCCTCTTGACTTGTCTGCAATTTATTAGCGTCATTATTAACGGCTGGTCGCACAGATGTTTTGGGCTGGATTTGACGGTGTTTTGTTGTTTTTTTAATCCACCCATCAAGGACCTGGGAATCCTTGGCAGATGCGGCCGCTTCATTTTATGAAAGGGTCTCTTTGCAAGATGTAAGTTGTTTTGCCAAGCAAAATAACCTTCTTCTGCAATTGACCGATAGGTGATTTGGTCAATGTCCGTGGCATTCAGGTGGTGCTCCAGGTGTTTTGGATTATTGTTCTGTTTTTATTCCACCTTGTTTGATACATAGCTTAAGCAGTTGTGTCAATCGCAGAATCATTCAGAATAGAACTAGAATTAGAATTAGAATTAGAATTAGAATTAAGAATAGAAAAGAATAGAATAGAATAGAATAGAATAGAATAGAATAGAATAGAATAGAATGATGGAGGAGGAGGAGGAGGAGGAAAGAAGGAAGGAGAATAGAATAAGGAATAAAGAATGGAATGGAATGGAATGGAATGGAATAGAATAGAATAGGGGAGAGGGGAGAGAAGAGAGAAGAGAAGAGGGAAGAGAAGAGAAGAAGAGAGGAGAATAGGGAATAGAATGGAATAGAATAGAATAGAATGATGGAGGAGGAAAGAAGGAAGGAGAATAGAATAATGGAATGGAATGGAATGGAATGGAATGGAATAGAATAGAATAGAATAGAATAGAATAGAATAGAATAGAATAGAATAGAATAGAATAGAATAATGGAATGGAATGGAATAGAATAGAATAGAATAGAATAGAATAGAATAGAATAGCAGAGTTGGAAGGGACCTTGGAGGTCTTCTAGTCCAACCCTCTGCAGGAAACCCTATACCCGTGATGGCGAACCTATGGCACGCATGCCAGAGGTGGCACGCAGCGCCTTCTCTGACGGCACATGAGCCATCGCCCCAGTTCCTTTTTTTTTTATTGAAAAATTTTATAAGAAATACAGACAATTTTCTCCCCCCCACCCTTTCCCCCTCCCCACATAATAGAAAGTGTACATTTTCTTATACATAATAAATCCTACATATACATGTTTCCCTTAAAGAAAGCATTAAAATAAGGCATTTTAATTACATTCGGAGTTGCTCTGCTTCTCTTTCTTCCCTCATTCCACAGAAAACCTTCTTCTTCTCCTCCTCCTCCTTTCTTTCCCTTCCCTCCCTCCCTCTTCCCTCCTACTTTCTCCTTCCTCCTCTCCTCCCTCATCCTACTTCCTTTCCCTTTCCCCCACTTCTCTCTTCTTTTCCCCCTTCTCACCTTCTCTCCTACTCCTGTCCCCTTCCCTTCCTCCTCTCCTTCTTCCATTCCTCTCCCTCATCGCCCCAGTTCAGCTTCGACGTCCTTTCCTCCTGCCAGCCAGCTGGTCTTCGGGTCTCTGTCGTGCATGCATGGGGGGGCGGGGTTCATGTGGGGGCTGCACACACATGCAGGGGGTGGGGCGTGTGCATGGGGGGGCATGCACAGCGGCCACACATTGCATTTTGGGGGTTCAGGGCGGGCACTCGTCCAGAAAAGGTTAGCCATCATTGCCCTACACCACTTCAGACAAATGGTTATCCAGTCTCTTCTTAAAAATTTCCAGTGTTGGAGCATTCACAATTTCTGGAGGCCAGTTGTTCCACTGATTAATTGTTCTGACTGTCAGGAAATTCCTCCTTAGTTCTAAGTTGCTTCTCTCCTTGATCAGTTCCCACCCGTTGCTTCTTGTCCTGCCCTCAGGTGCTTTGGAGAATAGTTTGACTCCCTCTTCTTTGCAACTCCTGAAGAGGAGTTACATGTATGTTCTCTGTGTAAGAAGGACAGGATTGTCCAGCTTTGGCTTTTACACCCGGCGTGCAAAGCCTCTAACCAGCGTTTGACCATCAGTCCGGCTTTAACCAAAGCAGAACTCTCACTCTGTTATAGTTCAAAGACCCCCAAATCCCTTATTTTCTTGCCAAATGGCTGTAAAAACCACTTGATTTATGGCAGCGTGGAGGATAACTTGCAAGCTGTATTATGCATTACTTTCCCTGATTCTTTATTTTTCTTGCTTTGGATGCCTATGATATGCTACCCCTGAATATGGAGGTTTTGTTAGCACCGCCTTTTCTTTACTAGGTTTAAAGCTGTCAAATGGAGCTGAGTGTTTAACTGGCCGGATGCCCTTCCTGTCGCCAATGCGGAGTTTTGTTCAGCAGATATATTCTCATTGCTCCCAGAGAGAGAAATATCTGCCTCTACCTAGGATCGAACTCACAACCTCCTAATTATGAGTAGAGAGCTCCACACGACTTACGACCACAATGGAGCCCCCAAATTTCTGTTGTTAAGTGAGATGGCTGTTAAGTGAATTTCGCTCCATTTTATGACCTTTCTTGCCACCGTTGTTAAATGAATCACTGCAGTTGTTCAGCTAGTAACACAGTTGTTAAGCGAATCTGGCTTCCCCCATCAACTTTGCTCGTCAGATATTCACCAAAGGGGATCTCGTCACACTGTGACCGTCACAAATATGAGCATCTGAATTTTGATCACGTGGACGGTGGGGATATGGTGCATTAGTGTGAAAAATTGGTGGTCGTTAGCGTGAAAAGCGGTCACGAGCCATTGTCACTTTTGAACGGTCACTAAATGAAACTCTTGTAAGTGGCGGACTGCCTGTATCGGGAGGGGAGGGGCGATTTTCCCCAATTCTCCGTGGTTGACCTCTTGCCAGGCCCGGCTTGAAAACTTTTCAGGAATAAATATTTGCCGGCTTCCAATTTTGCGCCAGGAACTCGATATTCCCCGTCTTCCTGGATTGATGCTGCTCGGGGAGCCCCCTTCTGAAGGAGATTAAGCCCCCATTATTCCCACTCGCTAAGAAAATGGAGATTTACGGACTCCCTCCACTCGATTTAAATGCAAATGCGGCCATTTTAGCCCCGAACCATGGAAATGAAGACATTAAGGCTGAGGTGGCATTTGTGAACTGTCTCCCCGGGGTACCTGAGCAGGTGCGTTGAGAGAGGTGGGCTCCATCATTGCCAAACCACATTATGCAGCTCCCCGGCAGGGAAGGCCGATCAATGGCCGTCTCCCCGTGCGGCTCCAAGACTCCCCCGTCTCTGCCCTGGAAGGAAAAGAGGCAAATACTGGTTAAGAAACAAGAAAACTGATAAATAACCCTGTTTTCCTGTTCAGACATCCCATCCTTCTCAGGCAGCATGGAGCCTTTGACTGTAAGATGTGTATCCCCCCACTTCTGAGGCGAGTTGCCAAACTACAAGTCCCAGCATCCTTGCCCTGAGCCTGTGATGGCAAACCTATGGCACGCGTGCCACAGGTGGCATATGAAGCCATATCTGTGGGCACGCGAGCATTGCCCTAGCTCAGCTGCAGCGCGTTCCGGCCACCTGATTTTCGGGCCTTCTGGGCCCACTGGAAGTCGGGAAATGGGCCATTTCCGGCCTCCAGAGGGCCTCCGGGGTGTGTGTGGGGAAGGCCGTTTACGCCCTCCCCAGGCTCCAAGGAAGCCTCTGGAGCCTGGGGAGGGCAAAAAAACAGGCCTACTGGGCCCACCGTGCCATCACCTGCCAAAAGTGGGGATCGCACGGGGGGGTGTCACGTGTTACCCTCCTGGGCTCCCCCCGCTTTTGGCACGCGATGGCAAAAAGGTTAGCCATCACTGCCCTGAGCCATGCTGACCGGAAGTTGTCAATTTCCCACCGACATGCGTCAATTACTGTAACTGCCCTCCCTGAGGTAGTTCTCAATTTAGGATCACAGTTCAGTCTGGAATTTCATTGTCATTATAGTTGTTAAGTGGGTTTAAGTGAATCACTCGGTGGTCGTATTCACCCAGTTCTATCCTGTTCAGGCGAACCCGTAGCGGCGACGATAAGAGGCTCCACCGAGCTCCCATTTTTGACGCTCTGCACAGGCCCTGCGAATGCGCGGAAGTGGGCGCGCTCACATTTGCGAACCGGTAGCAAAGGTAAGTGAATGCCACCCCTGGAGTCAATGCAAACTTTACGCAAATCACGTGGTCGTTAAACGAATCCGACCACATCCAACGGGTGTTTTCTGCGGAAAACTGGCAACAACCGTCACAAATCCCGGTTATGTGATCATAAGTCGTAAATAGGAGTCGGTTGCCAAGCTCCTGAAAACGCAATCACAGGCGGCCAGCGGTCATAACTTTGAGGATGGGTCCTAGGAACCTTTTTCGAAGTCCGTTGCAACTTCCGACCGTCGTTAAGCAATCGGTCATAAGCCGAGGACTCCTTGAATTTTTTTCCTCTCCTGATCTCTCCCGGTCTCTTCAACGCAATTCCAACCTATTTATAATTGACTCCGTATTTATTTTCAAGGCACCCTGTTGTGTCCTGGGTTTGCAGCCCAGAATAAAATAGGGAAGGAGGTTGTAGGAATTCAACAAGAGAAAAGTTCTTTATATACCAACACGAAAGAGAATAGAAGTCTATATTTGCCTCCCTGGTTTTAATGGTTGCGAAGAACGTCGGTGTCCTTTTAACTTTCCAATTAATTGGTGGAACAGACTGCCACCAGAATTTGTGTGTTCTCCATCATGGGAGGTTCTTAAGAAGAAATTGGACAACCATTTGTCCGAAATGGCGTAGGGTTTCCTTTTTGAGCAGGGGGTTGGACTAGAAGACCTCCAAGATCTCTTCCAAGTCTGTTATGCCGTAATTCTATGATCCCAGATCAATTAACCAGTGGAACTGCTTGCCACCAGAAATCATGGGTGCTCCATCACTGTAGGTTTTTAAGAAGAGATTATAGACACAAGTGGCACGTGGAGCCATATCTGTGGGCATACAAGTGTTGCCTTAGCTCAGTTTCAACGCGCATGTGCGCACCAGCCCACTGATTTTCGGGCCTTCCGGTCCCACCGGAAGTTGGGAAACGAGCTGCTTCCAGCCTCTGGAGAGCCTCCAGTGGTGGGGGGAAGGCCGTTTTCGCCTTCCTCAGGCTCCAAGAAAGCCTCAGGAGTCTGGGGAGGGTGAAAAATGGGCCTACTGGGCCCACTGGTAACCTGTTTGCCGTCGTGTGCCAAAAGCATGGGGAGTGTGTGTGGGGGGGGTTGCGCGCATGCACAGGGAGGCAGAACACAGGGGGCATTGAATTATGGGTGTGGGCACGCGCACGGCGACACCCCCCCCGCTTTTGGCACGCGACAGCAAAAAGGTTAGCCATCACTGCTATAGACCATCACTTGTCTGAGATGATATAGGTCAGTGATGGCTAAGCTTTTTGCCGTTGCATGCCAAAAGTGGGGGGGGGGTTGCTGTTCATGTGTCCACACCCATAATTCAATGCCCTCTGTGCCCTGCCCCCCTGCGCATGTGCGTGCATTCCCCCGCGCTCTTCCTGCTTTTGGCACATGATGGCAAAAAGGTTACTGGTTTTTTTGCCCTCCCCAGGCTCCTGAGGCTTTTTTGGAGCCTGCGGAAGACAAAAACAGCCTTCCCCCCCCGCACCCCGAGGCCCTCCGGAGGCTGGAAGCAGCCCCTTTCCCAACTTCCGGTGGGACCGGAAGGCCCGAAAATCAATTGGCTGGCGTGCTGGAGCTGAGCTAGGGCAACCCTCGCGTGCCCACAGATATGGCTCCACGTGCCACTTGTGGCATGCGTGCCATAGGTTCGCCATCACAGGCGGTGGTGGATTCCTCTCGGTTCGGCCCGGTTCACGCGAGCCGGTAGCAGTGACGCTATTACGTCACCGAACCGGTTCTCTTTCTTCGGGAGCTGGGCCCTCCCGCCCAGCCCTGTGTTATTCTGACCTTATATATCGCTACGTTTCCCTGCCCCCTCCCCTCTGCAATCGCACCACCCACCCCTCTTCCTCTTTGCCAGGTAATTTCAAAGGACATCAGTTAGAGGATTGCTACTCCTGGTTTTGATGCTCCGGGATTAAATAATGCAGGAGACGGGCAGGCGGGTTGTGGCGGTGATGAGGAGGGAGACGACTAGAGGCAGGGCTGCGTTTGTTTCATTATTGATGGGCCATGACAGGCCCTCCGCTGACGGTCTGTCTGAAGGGAATGATTAGCTGGTAAAAAATTAATTGCTGCTCTTTTCGATATAGGTGGATGAAACGGGGAAAGACGGGCTTGCATTGCGTGGGAGACCGGCCCACGATTTTGCATCGTCCGTGTTGCCATCTTCCCAGGAACGGTGGAAAAAATCTTGTGCGGAGGAGACAATTAAATGCAATTAGGATCACAAGTCTCCCCGTTTTCCCCAGGATAGTGAGAAGGAGGAAAAAAAGCAGAGAATGAGATGTTTTTAGGCCAGAGAGGGTTCCAGAAATACAAACCCTCCCCCCTTCTCCATTTCTGAGTTCACCTTTTTGGTACGCTGCGCAGGTTTGACCTCTATGCCAAAATGCATTGGGCAGCTATCTCCGTCCCCATTTCAAATCCAAACCTCGCCACATTTTCTCTGCCATATTTCCAACGTGCGAGGGAGAGAAATGGTTTAACCTTCTGCTCCGAACTCCAGAACGTGGAGGCCAATTGTCTCAAATTGCATCCTGAGCGGTATTTCACAAAGTTTAGAAAAAAACTTATGGTTTCTAAGCAAGCGTTTGGGGACGGGGGGGGGGACCCAGGGTCTCGGGAAGGAAGCTGACTGGAAGTTTTGCAAAAAGGGTAAAATTCGGACGACCTCCTTGTACCAGGGGTAGTTTCGACTTAACCTTTACTACCGGTTCGCAACGGGATCACTTCTGCGCATGCACAGACCACCAAGGACGACATCCAGGGTGCTGGGCGGGGCCTCCAGGCCGGTTTTACTACTGGTTCGTGCGAACCGGTCCGAACTGGGGGCAACCCACCACTGCCGTGTACCTTGTAGCTTGGCTTTTCCCACCGGTTGGAAAAGTTGAGTGGCTCTCAATGGGGCCGAGCCTGGGCTCTTCCCGATCGCCGTCAAGCCTTATTAGAATTTCTCCTCTTCAGCATTATATCCCTACAGACACGGGTGGGCTTCAAAAATTTTAGCAAGGGGTTTTCGGCCTGGTTGCTGGGTGGCGGTGGCCATGGTGGCCGTGGCCTAGTTGGCCTCCTGCACTACGGCAGAGGGGGGGCGTTTTTGCCCTCCCTGGCTTCCTGAGGTTTTGCTTGAGCCTCCGGGAGGGTGAAAATGGCCTCCCCAGGCTCCGGAGGCCCTCTGGAGGCCTCTTCTCGAACTTCCGGTAGGCCCGTTTTTTGCATGCCTGGAAGCAAAGCACACGCACGGAGAACCGGTAGCAACCAAATGTGAAACTGGTCCACGGGGATGCAACCCACAGCGATTCTAGAAGTCTTCTCGCTGATCTTCCTAACCCCACGATGACCACTTAGATGTTTCTGGGACACGACCCTGGTGATGCTCGCCTACTTACTTACGGTGCCTGTGATGCCCTCTGGCAACATGCATGGTCATTTAACTCTGCCCAGTGCAAAGAGGGGAAAACGTCTGAGGAAGGATTTTATGGGCAATGGCCCGTCTCTCCTGCCTCTTTCAGATAATTGTGGTGAGGAACAACCAGGCGAGCTTCACGGGGTCACGCACGACCCCATGCATAATTCATTGTTGTTTTCCCTCCCAAACCCATCGCTCGCTTCCAAATTGGTTCTTCCCAAAAATAATGAAGTCTGCAGGAGAAGGCTCCCGTCATGTTCTCCAAAGGAAAGACCCAGAGCTTCGCCTGCAGAGTCTAGGCCAGGGGGTCAGCAACCTACGGCTCTGGAGCTGCATGTGGCTCTTTCACCCCTCTGCTACGGCTCCCTGTCACCCAAAATATGCATCAGAACCGCCAATGTGCGACACCTGCCAGCAGGTGATTTATTGAGCTTTTCAACCCTCGGTTAGGCCAACCATGGATAAATCCAAGAAAAGAAAAGTTTCAGAAGAAAACAGAACGCTTAATTCAAGTACATATGCTAGTTTTGTGGCCGCTCAAAGAAATAGTCAGGCACGGGAAGAGTTTTGTGGCTCCCGGTGTTTTCTTTTCTGTGGGAAACGGGTCCAAATGGCTCTTTGAGTGTTTAAGGTTGCAGACCGCTGGTCTAGGCAATTAGCAGGACCCCACATTTCATCGGAGCGTGACGCTTGGACAAGAAGGACCTATAACCAGAGTTTGTATTCAGCCGGTTCGGAACAGTTCACCCGAACCGGTAACGGAAATCAATCACGGGTGGTCTCGCCCCGGCTCTATGCCATCCTATTTAGGCACATTTTTGAGGCCGGGCGCATGCGTGGAAAGCACACGAGAGAGCAAAGCACATGCGTGCGCGCGAACCGGGCCCGCACGCACATGAAGTGAACATGCACGCGCGTGGCGAACTGATAGTAACATAATGGAGTTGGGTGGGAATGGAGATTTTGCAGTATCCTTCCCCTGGAGTAGGGTGGGAATGGAGATTTTGCAGTATTCTTCTCCTGGAGTGGGTTGAGAATGGGGATTTTGCAGTATCCTTTCCCCAGGAGTGGGGTGGGGATTTTACAGTATCCTTCCCCTGGAGTGGGGTGGGAATGGGGATTTTGCAGTACCCTTCCTGTGGAGTGGGGTGGGAATGGGGATTTTGCAGTATCCTTCCCCCTGTAGTGGGTTGGGAATGGAGATTTTGTAGTATCCCCCCCAAAAAAAGTGGGGTGGTAATGGAGATTTTGCAGTATCCTTCCCCCAGGAGTGGGGTGGGAATGGGGATTTTGCAGTATCCTTCCCCCTGTAGTGGGGAGGGAATGCAGATATTGCAGTATCCTTCTGCTGGAGTGGGGTGGGAATGGGGATTTTGCAGTATCCTTCCCCCAGGAGTGGGGTGGGAATGGAGTCACGCAATCCCCTCCGGCCAGCTTCTGACCAGCAAAGTCGACGGGGAAAGCCAGATTCCGTGTGACGACCGTGTGACTAATTTAAGAACCGCGGGGATTCACTTAACAAATTTCTCACTTGGCAACATAAATTTTGGGCTCCGTTTGTGGTCGTACGTTGAGGGTGGTCCTCTACTTATGACCACAATTGGCACTAGAAACCTCTGTCGTTAAGTGAGTTGTAAATGAAATGGTAATGGGTCACGGGTGAACGGGAAGCCCTGTGGAATTCAGTGGGGCACCTCCCTATGGACAGACCCAGCATTTTGCTGCATATACCATCAAAAGCCCCCTGGCAAAAACTGGGAATTTCTGCCTGTCAACCCCCTCCCCCCCTTCAAAATGTCAAAAATTTTCCAGGAATGGCTGGCAAATATTTCCATTCTAATTCGGACAAGGGATGTTTTCTCCTTTCTCGGTGTTGCAAAAGCTCCTGTCAAATTTTAATTTTAACCTCATCCTCCTTTGTAAATGACTTCGCAACTGACTCATCCCCAACTGGAAGTGGTGCTTCTGGGCATGTGCAGAGTGCCTCCTGAATACTGCTGGAAGAGGAGCCGGAAACCAAAATCCCGAAGGAGGAGGGGCTAAGACACTGAAGCTTGTCGATCAGAAAGGTCGGCAGCTCGGCGGTTCAAATCCCTAGTACAGGTCTCAGGGGGTTGGACTAGATGACCTCCAAGGTCCCTTCGAACTCTGTTACCATTAGGGCAGTTATAATTGCCAATGAAGGCCTCCCTCTTTCCATTCCTTCAAAAACTTTGCTCTTTTATTCATGCCAACCAGCTTCTTAAAAATCCATCCTGCTCGTCCCATTTCTCCTTAACTTAGCCAAACAGCAGTTCGAGGAGAGTGAAATTAATTCTTTTCCGCCCTCTTCAAAGACAAACACGTTTTCCACCCTCCTGCCGGAGAGGCCGTTGCTCATCCTTTGATACTGATTCTCTTCAAATCTCAAAGCAGAGACGGTTCCTTTTTTTTTTCCCAAGTTTTTTCTTCCCTTCCCCCCCCTCTTCCCCCCACTCCCCTGTGGATCGTCCTGTGGGCTGGTTCTGCGTTAGGCTTTTTCAAATCTTAATGCCCAGAGACTGGAATTCTGGAGAAAGGGGGCCAAAGGGTGCCCGGGAGCCTCCACGCAGCAACAGAGCAGAGGAGAAGGCACCCCGGAGAATTTAAGCTGCAAAAATGGAAACCGTGCTGAAAAATTATCTGATGGTGACATCTGGTTCAGTTTACTCAGCCATCAGAGAAAAGGTGCAACGCGTGTCTTGAGGTTGGCAGCAGGGAGGATTTTCCACGCACCTGCTGGAGCGATGCCGGCGAAAGCGAGCTTCCATATGCAGGAGCAGTCTCCAGGAAAAAACAAACAAACAAAGAACAGGCATTGTTCTAGAGTTGGAGAAAGATATTTGAGTGCAAAAGTTGGCTTGAAACTCAACATTAACGAAGATCATGGCATCTGGCCTTCTCAATTCCTGGCAAATAGATGGGGAAGAAACGGAGGGAGTGACAGATTTTATTTTCCTGGGCTCCAAGATCACCGCACATGGGGACTGCAGCCGAGAAATTAAAAAGACGCTTGCTCCTGGGGAGGAAAGCCATGGCAAATCTAGAGAGCATCCTAAAAAGCAGAGACATCACTCTGCCAACAAAAGAGCATATAGTCAAGGCTACGGTTTTCCCAGTTGCAATGGATGGCTGTGAAAGTTGGACCATAAGGCAGGCTGAGCGCCAAAGAATGGAGGCCTTTGAACTCTGGTGCTGGAGAAGACTCCTGCGAGTCCCTTGGACTGCAAGGCCATCCAACCGGTCAGTCCTAGAGGAGATCAACCCTGACTGCTCTTTAGAAGGCCAGATCCTGAAGAGGAAACTCAAATGCTTTGGCCACCAAATGAGAAGGAAGGACTCCCTGGAGAAGAGCCTAATGGTGGGAACGATGGAGGGCAAAAGAAGAAGGGGACGGCAGAGAACGAGGTGGCTGGATGGAGTCACCGAAGCAGTCGGCGTGAGCTTAAATGGTCTCCAGAGGATGGTAGAGGACAGGAAGGCCTGGAGGAACGTTGTCCATGGGGTCGCGGTGGGTCGGACACAACTTCGCAACTAACGACAACAATTTGAGGAGCCTTGTTATTGAAAGATGAGAAGCAATGGCCTTTTAGCATATGATTAGATCTGTGACCTGCTGTGTGGAGTCTGTTGGAGCTAACTAACTTCTCCGGCGAAAATAATGAAATGTAATGAAAATGTCGAACGTGTCTGTTTTGTCTTTCTGCATTACAATTTTTTTTAAAATGAGCTACTCTGTTTTCCCTGAAAATAAGACCCAACTGGAAAATAAGTCCTAGCACGATTTTTCAGGATGCTCGTAATATAAGCCCTACCCCCAAAATAAGTCCCCGTTAAGATTGTCAGCAGACAGAGGCATTTAGTACTGTATTTAGTACTGTATTTCTCCCAAAATAAGACCCAACCGGAAAATAAGCCCTAGCATGATTTTTCAGGATGCGCGTAATATAAGCCCTACCCCCCAGAATAAGCCCCAGTTAAGATTGTCAGCTGGATGGGTGCATTTAGTACCGTATTTCCCCAACCCCACGCACACACACCAACAGACGTTCAGGAGTTAAAGACCAAACCAGCCGGCAAAATCCTTTTCCTTATGATAACGGAACTTGGCAACAACCTAGTGGCTGCCTGCCAAGAGTTTATTATTTACAAAGAGGAGAGATAACTTCTCCCCACTTCTGATACATCACAGGAAAGCAGCTCAATAATTACAATCAAGTCCAGAGATAATCCAGTCTTAAAGCAAAAGTCCGGCAATGCAGAATGGCGTGGAAGCTTTCAGTTTTGTTCGTCACAAGGTTTGACTGGCCACCACACTCCCTTTTATATCCTGTGGGGTGTGGTCCAGTGACTCAGCCTAATCTCGGGCACGCCCTTTCTTCTGTTGCGGGCGCTTATCTCTGCAATGCTGGCGTGGGTCCAGCCAAGACTCATTACTCTCATCACTGTCCATCTGTGGCTACGTGGACGTGCTTGGCCCTGGCCCTATCTCTTGCCCTTCGGCGGACACTGAAGGCATTGCCAGAGAGGAGGGTCCTGGAGAGGGAGGCCTTGCCAACTCCTCCCTTTCACTCTCGGAGTCCTCTCCTGACGATGACACAGGCTCCTGTAACGGAGCCATAACAATAAGACCTAACCAGAAAATAAGCCCTAATGCATCTTTGGGAGCAAAAATTAGTATAAGACTCAGTCTTATTTTCGGGGAAACATGGTATCAAGTTGATATTAACTTTGGCTGCCAAAGTTTTCTCCTCCTGGAAGAAACCCAGCAGAATATCTTGAGTTTTTTTCCCTGCCTTGAAAACCATCCATGAAAAGGGGTTTTGGTGCGATACGTGGCCTCGGTTTTTCCTGTCTGTAAAAATGGGTCTAAGAACGGAATCCACCCTAAGGCTAGCCACACTTGCCTCTGGAGAAGTTAAAAAGCTACGTTTATTTTGCTGGCACCCTGTCTTGCTCCGAAACCAAGCAACCAAACCACACATCCAGGGAAGACAATTCACTTTATAGTTGGCTAAAATTGAGTCTGCTTGGACCAACTGAAGTTTTTTTTTTTGCTGCTGTTATCTTTTTTTCCTGCAACAAATCTTGATTCCCCGGGCAAATCAGCCGAGTGGGCTTAGGCCAGGAGAGTGTCAAGGTGCTGCCAGTCTCTGCAAGAACTGAATTGTTGGCTAAAAAGCTCATGCCAAGTCCCTGCAACTGGGCTTGGCAAAGACACGGCGGTACTGATGAATTCGCCCTTCATGGACCGCCCCGGAGCAGAAATGCCTTGGCAGCCTCCGGTGCCTCTCAACCTGGGTGAAATTAGAATAAGTACACCTGTCTCCAGCCCTGAGTCACCAGGATATCTAGAAGGAAATTGGAGACGGGAGGTATATGTTTGACTTAAGGCTTATTGGAACCTGTTTTTCTACTTGCTGCACCAGGGGTAAAATTACCGCAAAATGTTTGATGCTTTGCACTGCCTGGCTGCATATCTTAAGATGCACAATGGCTGAGCCCTCTTGAATGCCCACCAAAAGAGTCTTGCTAAGTGCCCCCCACCCACGTGGCAGCCACGTGATGGGAGAAACAATTTCCAAGTTTGTATTGAATCATCCTTGTTCCTTTTTGGCTCTCGGACTACAATGGAACCCAGAAGTTCTTTCTTTTTTTTTATTAAAATAATATTTATTAAATTTCCAAAGAATAAAATACACAGTACAAAAAGAAACATAATACACACACAAAAAAAAAAAAAAAACCAAGAAAAAAACCCCAAAAACCCAAAAAATATAAACAACCATCAAAATTTCAATACTAATAACAACTTTTCTGCATCGGTATCTCTAATCTATTTAGCCTCTTTACACAAATTCTACTTCTAAATATCTCTATCTTAAACTTACATCTTTGTTTAAATTATCTTGATTTCTATTTACAATTCGATCTCATAACAAAAACATCCCTTAAATTTTATGTTTTACTCTCCAGCCAGGAATACCATTTATTCCATATTAAATAGTACTCGGCATCCTCCCTCTCCTTCATTTCCATAGATAATCTGTCCATCTCTGCACATTCGTATATTTTTTTTTATTATGATTTGATCTGGAGGGGTGTCTGGTTGTTTCCAATTTTGTGCTATCACAATTCTACTTGCCGTTAGTATGTGTGATATATTGTATACTTTTCTGCATTTTCCCTTCCAGAATACCCAGGAGAAACAGTTCCAGCTTTCTTTCTATCTTCTACCCTGTTATTTCATCCAGCCATTTTTTAATGTTGCCCCAAAATTTCCTAACCTTAGGACAGGTCCACCACGTGGTAAAATGTCCCTTGTTTGTGTCCATACCTTCAACAATTCAGAGACATATTCAAAAACATATAGGAGCCTGAGTGGCGTAGGAGGCTAATGCCTATAACTAAGGCAGCATTTAACATCCAGCTGCCTGCAATTACTGTGAGTTCGAATCTCGCCAGGCTCAAGGTCGACTCAGCCTTCCATCCTTTCTAAGGTGGGTAAAATGAGGACCCGGTTTGTGGGGGCAATAAGCTGACTTTGTATAAATATACAAAAGTATGAAGGCTATTGCTTAACGCATTGTAAGCCGCCCTGAGTCTCCGGAGAAGGGCGGCATATAAAAATAAATAAAAATAAAAATAAATAAAAATAAAAAACATCCTGGCCAATCTCGCTGTTGGAGCTTAGAATTTCTGTTGCTAACTGACAGCGTGGTTAAGCGAATGTTGACCCATTTTACCACTTTCCTTGCCACGGTTACTAAGTGAATCACTGCAGTTGTTAAGTTAGTAACACCTTTGTTAAGTGAATCTGACTTGCGTGTCGCAAGGTCGCAAAAGGAGGGGCACTGCAACCGTCATAAAGATGAGTCCGTTGCCCAAGTGCCCAAATTTTGATCACGTGAACGTGGGAGGGACGCTGCCAGGGTTGTAAGTGCGAAAAATGGTCATAACTCGTTTTTTTCAGGGCTGTTGTAACTTCGAGCTGTCACTAAACAAATGTAAGTCAAGGTGTCAGGGTTCCAAATAATACACCTGTAACGAACAGAACTCCAAGGCAGGTAGATTCCTCAAAAAACAGTTTTATCGGATATATCATATTGGCACAATTCTGGTGAAAACCGACTCTGGAGGTTCTCGCAGTTTTCACCTAATTAAAAGCCAAAGTTTTCTCCCTTCCCCAATCAGTCAGTTCACATGGTCCAATCAGGGTTCCGTCCGGTTGCCTAGTAACGTGGCTCCTCCTCCATCCGGCCACCTGTGGGAATGTCCTTGGTTCCCAGGAGAAAGTCTTTTGTTTTGGCTACCAAACCCCAGCTATCTCTTATTCCCCCCTCCCTATCCCTCAGCTCCAGGGTGGCAACACTGAAAAGGCCTCAAAATGGCCATGGTTAGGTCAGCTTCAGGGTTGACACAAGGACTACCAACCTTCCCTTGGCTATTAGCAAAAAAAAAACTCTCAATTTTTTTGGGAGAGGAGTGGGGTGGGAATGGAGATTTTGCAGTATCCTTCCCCCAGGAGTGGGGAGGGAATAGGGATTTTGCAGTATCCTTCCCCTGGAGTAGGGAGGGAATGGGGATTTTGCAGTATCCTTCCCCCAGGAGTGGGGAGGGAATGGGGATTTTGCAGTATCCTTCCCCCAGGAGTGGGGAGGGAATGGGGATTTTGCAGTATCCTTCCCCTGGAGTAGGGAGGGAATGGGGATTTTGCAGTATCCTTCCCCCAGGAGTGGGGAGGGAATGGGGATTTTGCAGTATCCTTCCCCCAGGAGTGGGGAGGGAATGGGGATTTTGCAGTATCCTTCCCCTGGAGTGAGGAGGGAATGGGGATTTTGCAGTATCCTTCCCCTGCAGTGGCAAAGGAATAGGGATTTTGCAATAACCTTCCCCCAGGATGGGGAGGGAATGGAGATTTTGCAGTATCCTTCCCCCAGGAGTGGGGAGGGAATGGAGATTTTGCAGTATCTTTCCCCTGGAGTGGGGTGGGAATGGAGATTTTGCAGTATCCTTCCCCTGCCAAGCCCACCAAGCCACACCCACCAAGCCACATTCACAGAACCGGTAGTAAAAAAAATTTGGATTTGACCACTGCCTCTCCCACCCAAAATTAATTCTTAAAAATAGGGCATTTTGGCAGCTATATTGGTAGAATCCTTTTTCTCAGAGTAAGTTATCTTCGGCCCTCTCCTCTACATGCCAACCTACAAAAATTAAAACCGTGTTTTATACCACTCTTCATTTTAAGTTCCTTGTTTAGGCTCCCGAGAGAGAGAAAAAGAAACCTCAGGATGAAAATTCGGACTGACAGTCCCAAAATGATTTTGTTCGGTGCTTGTCTTGACAGCTTTTTCTTTTCTTCTCCCTTCCTCCCCCCCCCCCCCCTTCTCTTCTCTTCTGGAATCTTTTCTCTTTTTTTACATTAAAAACAAAAAACATTTAAAAAAAAAACACGGCCGTAGCTCATTTTTCTCGGCCCCCGTTTAGACGGAATGGGAAGGCATCCGTTAAACCCTGCTTTGGAACTAATGTAAAAAAAAAAAAAGTTAATTGCACCGTCTACATCTGTAATTATTTCACGCTTTGGGTGAAACAACATGTTTGAAGCCGCTCTGGCATTGCCGACTGAGCAATATTTACAAGGAAAATCTTTTTTTAGACCACTTCATAACCCGCTCGCCGGCGCACCGCACAAATGGACGAGAAAGTGTAATCTCTCCGAGTTTCTAAGAGGCAATTCATCACCGGAAGCATAAACCAAAGACAAACAGGTAAGACATGGCTGTTCCAGCAAACTCCCTGATCAATTATGAGGATTTAATTTTGGGGATTTTAATTTTGATATTGGTTTTAGGTGGTGGTGTTGTTTTATTTGTGTGAGCCACCCCAAGTCCTTCGGGAGAAGGGCGGCATATAAATTTTAACAATAAATAAATAAATAAACAAGCAACGATCGTTTTCAAAGGAGCATCAAACCGCAGCAACGGGCAGAAATGGATTAGGATCCCAACACGAGCTTAACCTGGTTTTAACCTGGTTTTTCTGCTTTTGCGAAGTGCATGGAACCACAGTTTATCCAGGGGTGGGCTGCTGGGGGTTTGCAGGGATTCGGGAGAACCTCTAGCTAAGATTCCATTCAATTCGGAGAACCCCCAAATCCCACTCCTGGCTGGTCCCGTCCACTCCGCCCTTTCCAGGAGTCCCCACGTAACCCGTTTTGGATGCAGGTAAGTGCAGGCGGCATGTGGAGGCTCATAGAGGGCGAAAAACGGGCCTACCAGAAGTTCGGGCCTACTAGTTTCCGGCCTCCAGAGGGCCTCCGGAGCTTGAGGAGGCCACTTTCACCCTCCTGGAGGCTTGAGGAAAGCCTCTGGAGCCTGGGGAGGGCAAAAACCCCACCCACCCCCCACCACGGTGCAGGAAGCCAACTAGGCCAGAGGTCATCAACCTTTCGGAGCTCAGGGACCACTAAATTCATAATTTTAAATCCCGTGAACCATTAATATGATCTGCCTAATGACCAGCTGGGTGGGCATGGCCAACTCGATGTCATTCATGTTGAGGGGCACCTCGACGGCCTCTACTCGCCCCTCCCCTCCCAATCACTCCTTGCCTGCCCGCCTGGGCTCCTTAGGGCCCCAACAGGGAGCAGTTTTTGGAGCTAAGCAGCCATCACGAGAAAGAGTTGGCAAAAGAGCTCAGTTCAAATTGTATCTGACCAAGAAGGAGGCTCAGCAGAAGCACCTCACTGAGGACTAGGAGCATAGGCTTTCCAAGCAGAGGGAAGACCTGTGGGAGTGCAAGGCCAGGTACCATTGCCTAGAGGCTCACTGGGCTGAGATGATCAGCCAGTTCCACGCCATGATGCAGTCCCACTGGAACGAGGCCCTCCAGCTCTTCGCCACCAGCAGCGCTTCCCTCCAGCCTTTGCCCAAAGCCCCACACCAGGAGGCCGAAGCAGACTCCAAATCAGAATTCCTGCCCCCCTCCGACCCATACAAAAAGACCCCAAAGGGGGAGACTCTCTGCAGCAACACAAACATTCATTGCACGTATTCAGCCCAGGGGCCGTAGTTTGAGGACCCCTGATTTAGTCTGCAAATAATTTTTTCTGCGGACCACCCAAATTTTCTCGCGGACCACCGGTGGTCCACAGACCACCGGTTGGTGACCGCTGGACTAGGCCACGCCCACCATGGCCACTCCTACCCAGCCACCAGGCTGAGAACCTCTTGCTAAAATTTTTGAAGTCCACTCCTGCAAATCGCGACTAACCGAGATTAAAACTAAACCAAACTTTTTTTTCTTTTTTTTTTTAAATTTGATTTATATGCCGCCCTTCTCCGGAGACTCAGGGCGGCTTACAATGCGCTAAGCAATAGCCTTCATACTTTTGTATATTTTATACAAAGTCAGCTTCTTGCCCCCACAAACAGGGTCCTCATTTTACCCACCTTAGAAAGGATGGAAGGCTGAGTCAACCTTGAGCCTGGCGAGATTCGAACCAGCAGAAATTGCAGGCAGCTGTGTTAATGACAGGGTGCACCAAACCACTGTACTATCATTAATGTGCTGTGTAAATCCGCCTGCTAGCTCTGAGCTGGTTGTGCAAACAGAAATGTGTCACAGGTCTTGTGTTTTTCCACCGTGCTGTTTTTTTGTTTTTGTTTTTTTTGGGACATTGCTAAGAATGAGAACAAGTTGGCCGGAGAAAGACGGAACAGAAGGAGAAGTTTAAAGGTGCGTCATAAAAACCTGGAATCGGCACCAAACTGCATTTTCTGTTGTCGGTTACATTCTCGCCAAGAGGCAGAAGGAACCAAAAAAATAAATAAATTTGGAGCCCTGTTTATACATTTCTAGCTGCCTTTTTCATCGTCACCTTTTCAGCATGAAGGCAGTGAAGTTGGGCTCAAAAGGACAACAAACCCAGGCTGAATTCCAAGCAGAATTAAAACAGGGAATCTTTTACGGAGAATGTTTTGGGTGCCGCCTTTAAATTCTTCTTTAGCAACACATCAAGTAACAGGTAACAGGAACCAGAGTCGGAAGGGACCTTGGAGGTCATTTAGCCCAACCCCCTGCTCGCGCAGGAGGCCTATACTAGGGATTCGAACCGCCGAACTGCCGAACTTTCGGATCGACAAGCTCAGCGTCTTTACCACTGAGCCACCGAAACACGGCTCCTGCTAAATCTGAGGTTCCTTAAAAAACCAAGAAAAAAATAGATAGTCCTCAACTTATAACAGTTCATTTAGTGACCGTTTGAAGTTACGACAGCACTGGAAAGAGTTGACTTATGGCCGTTTTTCACATTTAAGATCACGGCCACGTTCCCCGAGGTCACGTGATTAAAATCCAGACGCTCGGCCACTGACTCGTATTTATGAGTCCTGGGGATGTGTGTGTCACGGGATCTCCTTTTGACGACCTTCTGACAAGCAAAGTCGAGGGGGAAGCCAGATTCACTTAGCAACCGTGCGACTCGCTTAAACAACCTCAGCGTTTCACTTAACAACCGATGGCAAGAAAGCTGGCGAAACGGGGCAAAATTCACTTAACAACCATACTACTTAGCAACAGAAAATTTGGGGCTCCATTGTGGTCGTACGTCGAGGATTACCTGTATGCACAGGAGCTTGGGGTTTACAGCAGGATCTGTAACAGAAATCTGTCATGGGAATAATGACAGATATTATTACCTTACTTTACCTTAAGGTAAAGTATTATTTTTATTACCTTTTATTACCTTACTTACCTTACTTTAAGATAAGTTGTTTTTTTAAATCTATTTATTTCCTTGCCGTCTTCAAAAGCTCTCTCGTTTACACTATGAAAGCTTAAAATAACGTTTAGCGTTTAGCAGAGTTTTCGGCTTCTCTCTCTTTTTTTTTTTCCGCTATTTCGCTTTCCGGTTTGTCTTACCTGCCTCTGGCCCAGCCCACCTTCCTCAAATATGCAAACCTATAGTAAACAGACACCTGGCACGCCGAGCGAGCAGCTGGACAATAATCTCTTTTCCCTGTCAGTCGGCAGGTTAGAGTCACCTTGCAGAGAAGGGAGGGAGCCCGCCCTGATCCATTCGGAGCCGTTCCTTGGCAATTATTAACCGCATTCTTGAATGCCAGCCTGGTATGGAAAAATGCCCCACCGTGCCGAAGGAAGCGGGGTCCAGCCGTCGGAAATACCTCTAGCTGGCCGGCTGGCCCTGTCGGCCACGGCTTTGCTCTTGCTGATGTTGGCCTACCGGTATTTGAAGTCTCGAGTACCTCCTGGCAGCACCCAAGCCAGGGCTGCCGATGCCAACGTCGCCGGGGCAGAGCAAAGAGAATGGCAGGTTTGCAGCCGGATGGAAAACAAGCCAGCGGCGCTGAGGCACAGAGGAGGCCGGGGCAGGGAGACGGAGCCATGCCACCCAGGGACCAATCAGCTGACGCAGGTGGGTAGATGTGGCGGAGTAGCGGAAGAGTGTGGGCAGGCTCGGATCCCTGCTGGCAGAGAGCTGCCCGACACAAGAGAAACCGAGGCAGAAGAAAAACAAGAGGCAGGGGAAGTGAGCCATCCGGAATCTGGGGTGGAAAAAGGGTGGAGGTCAGAAGACGAGGCTGGGAACTCCTACTGCACCATCCAGAGCTGCACTAGCAAAACTGGGGCCGGTTCGGACAATTTAGGAAGTCATTCCCAAGCTGCTGTAGGTCTACTCAACCAAGAGAGGGAACCCAGTAATATCCTTGGCTGGGCTGTTGATCCTGTTGAAGCTGACTCTAGCTGTGCTAAGCTGGTGGAGAAGGATGTCCATCCTGCCGACGGTTTGAAAAGAGGAAGAAATCAACAGCTGGGAAAAGATCCCCATATTGTGGAGAGGTGGTTTGGCCCCGAGAAGATCCAGTCCTTCTATGCCACCAGTGATATGGGCTTAGCCATCAACCACAGCCATGTGCAATCTCACCTGGCCTATGCATTCTCCTCGGTGGCCAAGGTGGAGGTGGAGGAGAACTTCATCCAAGAGAAGCGACGTTCCGGGAAAGCCGGGGACACTCAACTGAGAGGCAAAGTCTACGACTACTTTGTTCAGTCTACTTCTCAATCCGTCACTAATGAAACCACTTTTGGGACCAACTTAGATCTCCAACGATCCTGCAACCTCTCGACTGTCAACATCCTTAATGCATCCAAGAAATGTGGGGCGGAGGAACCTGTCCGCTCATCGGCGACCAAAGATGAAGTCAACAAGCTTGTTTTGGAGAAGGTTCCAGACACATCTTCTCATGTTCTCCTCAGTCCTGCAAAAGACACCCAACCTAAGGACCAAAGAGAAGCAGTCGTTGTTGAAGAAGACAACATCTCCTCAAAACGTCTGTTGGCTAGATATAGCTTCATCCGGAAAGAGAGCTTCCAAAGAATTGTAGATAATCCAGAGTTACAGATGCCGATGGAAGGTTTTGGTTCTCCAGCAGTTGGACCCTCAGCTGGCCACACCTCACCTTCAGCTCCTCTTCGCTTGGATTCTACTTCATCTCTGGTGAGATCCATGCAAAATCTCCCCAGGAGTGGAAGAGAAGAGCCATCGGTGGAGCTTGTGGCTGGTGCTAAATTTTTCCATGTCCCACTGAGCTCAGACACCTCTCTCAATGTGCACTTAGATTTGGGGAACTGCTACCAGGTCTTGTGCATGGCCAAGAAGCAGAAACTTAAGGATCTACAAGAAGCGGTCTACAAGGTCATGAGTGACAACTATCTCCAAGTGCTGAAGACCCAGGCCATCTACCGCCAACTCAACGCGGCAGAGAGAGACTTGATCCTAGAGAAGAGGATGAGAGGCAAGAAATACTTGACTGTGGCAGATGTTGGTTGCCACACAAGTGGACTCTCTTACTACGATGATCAGAAGGACGCTTGGCATCCATTAACCCACATCCCTGTGGAAGCCATCTCCAGGGGTTGTGCCATCTGCAGCATGTTCAACTACCTCTTTGTAGTAGCTGGCTGCGAAGGGCATGGAAGGTATCAGAAACCATCCAACCGTGTCTTCTGCTACAACCCCTTGACCGACATCTGGCAGGAGATCTGTCCACTCAACCAAGCTAGACCCCACTGTAAGCTGGTGGCCTTAGATGGTTGCCTCTACGCCATCGGTGGAGAATGCCTCTACACAGTCGAACGATACGACCCACGTCTGGATCGATGGACGTTTGCTGCCCCTCTACCCAACGACACCTTTGCCGTGGCCCACACTGCCACTGTCTGCGACGGGGAGATCTCTGTGACGGGCGGCACCTTGAGATACATGCTGCTCAGGTACGTCGGACGGACGGACACCTGGAAAGTCCGCCTCACTGGAGGAAGCCAGGACAGGACAACCGAGATGGTGACCGTCAACGGCTTCATCTACCGCTTTGACCTCAACCAGAGGATGGGCATCAGCGTCTATCGCTGTAGTGCCAGGGCCAAGTTATGGTATGAGTGTGCCACCCACCCAATTCCCTTCCCATCTTGCTTCCAGTGCGCCGTGGTTGGAAATCTTGTCTACTGCGTCAGCCGGCAGTTCAACCTCCGTTTCTTGGCTGACTTGGTGTCTCCACGGTTCGGAAACAAAGAACTGAAAAATTTCCCTTCCCCAAGAGGAACCCTTATCCCAGTTACTCTCATCTTGCCCGAGGGGTACAAAACATCTCAAACAAGGGTTTGAGGAGCCCTGTAGAAGCTACCTTTGGAACAACAGAACAAACCTACTTCCAAGGACGACGATGATCTTCTCGTTTCCCTCCCAGCCCATCAAGGAAACTAGCACTGTAGGCAGAGTGGGCCTGTCTCTTTCTACCAAGATATTTAATAGAAGAGCAGAGTTGGAGGTCTCCTAGACCAATTTAAATCTTTGTACATTTGCATACAAATTAACCATAGACTTTTGAGGTCCCAGAGAGCATTCTCAATGAGCCGTGGTGGCGCAATGGTTAGAGCGCAGTACTGCAGGGTCCTTCTACTGATCATCGGCTGCCGGCAATTTGGCAGATCGAATCTCACCAGGCTCAAGGTTGACTCAGCCTTCCATCCTTCCGAGGTGGGTAAAATGAGGACCCAGATTGTTGGGGGCGAGAGGCTGACTCTGTAAACCGCTTAGAGAGGGCTGTAAAAGCACTGTGCAGCGGTATATAAGTCTAAGCGCTAGTGCTATTGCTATTCAGAAGCGAGTGCTTCTGTATAAACCAGGATGGTGATCCTCCGTACCACGTTATCTCCTGCTGGCCTATGAGTTTAAGATCAAGTAGTCCTTCCGTGATCTCCAGTTGGGATTCATCTTTAGATCTTAGTTGTTTGAACCACTGCCTTGGGATAGGAGAAGGGGAATACAGATCCACCTAGTTCAGAGCAGAACAACCTGTGATCTACCAGTGAAGGTCCTCTAGGAAGCCCATTCTCCAGACACCAATCCCAATAGTATTTCTCCATGTGACATTTCCGGCAATTGTTAACGGGAGGTATGGAGTGCCTCTAGATTTGGAGTCTCCATCCCAAATTACAATCCTTTCCTTTTCTCCCGTGAACTTTTTCAATCTCCTTTTTATAGTTTTGTAGAAGAACTTCGTGCCTTCAAAATGTATTGCTGTTGCTGTTTCTCCTCCTTCCTACCCCTTTGCCAATCCTCTCATCTCCTTGTAGGCCTGCTCCAGCTCTCCTCCTTAGGACAGAAAGTTGCTCCATTGGAGTAATGTAATGGGTTCTTTTACTAAGTGGTTGCAGCAAAAGGAAGGGTAGATCTAAGGGTTCCTGCGCAAAGCATTACAGATTTTTCCCCTTCTCCCCAGACCTTCCCCCTTGACAAGCCTGTCTCTGTCCAATGGTGTGCCATGTAGGTGTTTTGGGAAACAGCTTGGATGTTTGGTGCAGTTCGCATCCTTTTCCCAGGCTAGGCGTCCTTGAAGACTGGAATAGGCCGGTCCTCACACCTCTAGTTTCCATCAAGCCTGTCACACTCACACCCTTCCTTTCTACTCTCCACATGCCAGTTGCCCCCTTCCTCTTCCCCCACCCCAACGATCTATGACAGGATGCCAGCAAAACGCAAAGCTGAAGATGGTAGATCTGACCCTCATCCTGGACCTACGAACCCCTCACTTCCTTTCACAGTGTTTGGCTGGCGTCCATTCCGTCGCTGGCAGTTTCCCTCTTAGGTCGGTTGACGGTTACAGGTAGCCCTCAACGTACGACCGTCGGTTTAATGACTGTTGAAATGGCGGCGGCATCCCCTGATCAACATTTGGACGCTCGGCCTGTATTTATGAGTGTTGCCGAATCACACCATTTGCAATCTTCCCGGAAACGGCTTCCTGGGAAGCAAAGTCCTGGGGAAGAGCCGGATTTGCTGAAACGGCCATGTGATTTGCTTAACAACCGTCGCAAAAAAAACCGAACAAACAGGCGCGAATGATTTAAACGGCTGCATTGCTTAGCGATGGATGTTCTCCTCCCCATCGCGGCCGTAAGTCGAGGACTTGCCTGTGACAAGCATTCCATGACGTCAAAACAAAGGGAGCCCTAACCGCCCCGATGTCAAACCACAACAAATTGTCGAGCCTTAATGCTACTAAATAATGTATGGGTCATTTTTCAGGGGTCGACTGTGCAAATAAAGTAAGCCACCGCAAAGCAAACAACGAAACAAACCCTTAAAAACACTGCCTCCTCTGTGTTAATCTGCTTTTTGTTTGTATTTTTTTCCGCGCCCTCTCTGCCCTTCCTTCCTCTATTACCATAAGAGAGTGAAATTGGATAATTAAGACATATAACCTGCCATAATCATTAATAAGCTCTACGCCCACTGTCTTCGCCTGTATTTGCATCCGAGTATCAACGATTACTCATCCGGAACCTCCATTCGAAATGGATGCCATTTCCTTTCAAGATCTGTTTGTTTTTAAGAGAGGTTTATAGACTTAGACCGAGCCAAGATGCTGAACTGCCCTGCCCGCGCTGGGTAAACCAGAATTCAGCAGCGGTCCCCACATTCACGCGTGCCGCCAAAAGCCACGCTGGCGGGAGACGGGGCCCAGCTAGATGACACCGTCATCATTGGGGGGAGCCCTTTTAGGCAGTGGTGAAATCTACATATATTTTTTTTTAATTTGATTTATATTCCGCCCTTCTCCAGAGACTCAGGGCGGCTTACAGTGCGTTAAGCAATAGCCTTCATACTTTTGTATATTTATACAAAGTCAGCTTATTGCCCCCACAAACTGGGTCCTCATTTTACCCACCTTAGAAAGGATGGAAGGCTGAGTCAACCTTGAGCCTTGGCGAGATTCGAACCTGCAGTAATTGCAGGCAGCTGGTCTTAATAACAGGGTGCTTTAGACCACTGTACTACCAAGGCTCCTACCAAGGGGCTTGTTTTACTACCTGTGGTTCTGTGAGCGTGTCTTGGTGGGCTTGGTGCAGCTTGGTGGGCGTGGCTTGGTGGGCGTGCCAGGGGAAGGATATTGCAAAATCTCCATTCCCTCCCCACTCCAGGCGAAGGATGTTGCAAAATCCCCATTCCCTCCCCTGGGGGAAGGATATTGCAAAATCCCCATTCCCACCCCGCTCCTGGGGAAAGGATACTACAAAATCCCCATTTCCTCCCCACTCCAGGGGCAAAATCTCCATTCCCACTCCACTCCAGAGGAAGGATACTGCAAAATACCCATTCCCTCCCCACTCCTGGGGAAAGGATACTACAAAATCCCCATTTCCTCCTCACTCCAGGGGCAAAATCCCCATTCCCTCCCCACTCCTGGGGGAAGGATATTGCAAAATCCCCATTCCCTCCCCACTCCAGAGGAAGGATACTGCAAAATCCCCATTCTCTCCCCACTCCTGGGGGAAGGATATTGCAAAATCCCCATTCCCTCCCCACTCCTGGGGGAAGGATATTGCAAAATCCCCATTCCCTCCCCACTCCAGAGGAAGGATACTGCAAAATCCCCATTCTCTCCCCACTCCTGGGGGAAGGATATTGCAAAATCCCCATTCCCTCCCCAATCCTGGGGGAAAGTTATTGCAAAATCTCTATTCCCATCCTACTCTGGGGCCAGCCAGAGCTGGTATTTGCCGGTTCTCCGAACTACTCAAAATTTCCGCTACCAGTTCTCCAGAACCTGTCAGAACCTGCTGGATTTGACCCCTGCTTTTAGGGTTTGCACCAAAGTACGTCCCCTGTATTCTTGCAGCCTTCTAATTAGATTTCAGGACTGCATTTTCTCTGCCTGGAGTAAAGGATTTTGTGGGCTTTGGAGATGAGAAGCTGGGTAGCCGTGGGTAGTTAACATTATGGCTAAAAATGGTAATTTAGCAAGAGTTGAATTAATTCAGATTTACTCAGCCTAAGATAAACGGTGGTGGAATTCCTGGGCTTCTTATAATTCATCTTCTTTCTTTTCTTTTTTTTTTAAATCTGTGCCAGTACAGATATGTGTGCTCAGCTCCATATGCAAATATACGTATCGGTAAAGGAGAATATTTGTAACTCAGGGTTGAAATGAGGGGCCCGTGGTGCTCTCTGAACTGGGTGGTTTTTTTTTGTGGATGACAATAGAACAGAACAGAACAGAATAGAATAGAATGCACAATGGAATGGAACAGAATCGAATGCAGAACAGAACAGAACAGAATAAAATAGGATGCAGAATAAAACAGAACAGAACAGAATGCAGAACAGAACAGAACAGAACAGAACAGAACAGAACAGAACAGAACAGAATAGAATAGAATAGAATAGAATAGAATAGAATAGAATAGAATAGGATGCACAATGGAATGGAACAGAATGGAACGGAATCGAATGCAGAACAGAACAGAACAAAACAGAATAGAATAGAATGCAGAATAAAACAGAACAGAACAGAATGCAGAACAAAACAGAATAGAATAGAATAGAATAGGATGCAGAATAGAACAGAACAGAATATAGAACAGAACAGAACAGAACAGAATGCACAATGGAACGGAACAGAATGGAACGGAATCAAATGCAGAACAGAACAGAATAGAATAGAATGTAGAATAGAATAGGACAGGACAGGACAGGACAACAGAACAGAACAGAATAGGTCTTTATTGGCCAAGTGTGATTGGACACACAAGGAATTTGTGCATAAGCTCTCAGCAACAAGGTAACTTGCTAATTACCCAGCTAGGTAATGTCATCAGTGCTAGGAGGAGAGGGGTTTGTGGAAAGGAGGAGGACTGTGGGGCCCTTGGTGCTCTCTCAGCTTGGTTGTTTTCTTGCAGAAATTTCATTGCCCAACTAGGGTACATCATCAGTGCTAGAAGGGAGTGGAGTTGGAGGAGGAGGAAGAAGTAGTAGAAGAAGAAAAGAACAGTGGGGCCCTTGGTGCTCTCTGAGCTTGGTGGTTTTCTTACAGATGTTTCATTACCTACACTCGGTAACACCATCAGTGCTAGTAAGGAGTAGGGGGGAGGGAGGAGGAGGAGGAGGAGGAGGAGGAGGAAGACTGTAGGATTAGGGTTAACCTAATTTGTATAATGAAACATCTACAAGAAAACCACCCAGAGAGCACCAAGGATCCCATATTTTTCATCCTCCTCCAACACCACCTTCTCCTCCTCCTCCTCCTCCTCCTCCTCCTCCTCCTCCTCCTCCTTCTCTCCACAAACCCCACGCCCTCTTAGCACTGATGATGTTCCCTAGTTGGGTCATGAAACGTCGGCAAGAAAACCGCCAAGCCCAGAGAGCACCAAGGACCCTCCCAAATAGACATAGTTAAGAATGCAGACAAAGCCTTCGACTTGCAACCCTTTGTTTAGTGACCGATCGAAGTTAATAGCGGCACCGGCTTACGATTGATGTCCTCGGACTTACGACTGTTGCAGCATCTGATCAAACGTCAGGCACTTGGCCAACTGGCATGTATTTGTGACAGTGGCAGCATCCTGGGTTCATGAGTTCGCCATTTGCGACCTTCCCAGCTGGCTTCCAACAAGCCAAGTCAGTGGGGGAGAGCCGGACTCACTTAACAACTGCATGCTTAACGGTGCTTTCATTGCATTTATGCTCAGTGTTAATGCTTGCGAGGCCTGTAGGAACCACCAAGACATAATCCTAACCCTTCTTTTAATCGTAACATGGAGTCCCTCTTCTGCATCTGGGTTTACAGAACCATTTCCCAAGTGCCGCTACTACTCCTAGTAACTCTGTAGTAACCTCAAAGTAACACTGTAGTAACCTTGTAGTAGCCAAGAAGCCTGGATGGGGGGATAAGTATGTATGTATGCATGCATGCATGTATGTATGTATGTATTTATAATATGTCATACAAAAATATAAAAGAAAATAGTAGGAAAAGAGGAGAGGAAAGAGGGAAGGGGAAAGTGTGGGGCAAAGGGACAAAAACACGGGTGGATTCTACTTACCTTTACTACTGGTTTGCAACGGGAGCGCGCACACGCGCTCGCTTTGCTCAGACACACGCCGAGCTTCTGCACATGCGCAGATCGCCTACAACGACATCCGGAGTGATGGTTGGAGCCTCCCGCCGGTTTTACTACCGGTTCTTGTGAACCGGTCCGAACCGGGGCCAAGCCACCACTGGACAAAAGAAAGAAAAGGCCTTGACTTCCGACTCCCTTTGGTGCAGTAGAATAAGATAATTACATCAAACCTCAACTTTTTTTGACTTTTATCTGAACTAACCATTTGCATAACAACAGACCTATTGATCAGTAAAACCCCAAATCAAAGTTTCGTTTCGTTATGTTTTGTTGACCTCAAGCACAAAGTCCAGAAACGGTTTCCAGCCTTTTCTCACTCACTGCAGGCCAGAGCACCGTTGCGCACTTCGCTTTCAGCCTGGCCTGTCCAACAGACAACCGGGTGATTTAGCCCCAAATGCCCTCCTCCCCCCGAGCTTTCTG
This sequence comes from Arizona elegans, assembly GCA_022577455.1. Lineage (NCBI taxonomy): Eukaryota > Metazoa > Chordata > Lepidosauria > Squamata > Colubridae > Arizona > Arizona elegans. Next base: position 9,151,466 of record JAKOOJ010000023.1, read on the forward strand.
GGCTTAGCCGGTGGCATAAATGTCAACCGTGAGAATGGAGAGTCTTCCGGAATGAAGGCAAAACTTTGGAAATTGCAACCGGCACCCTGTGAGCCCGGTGAGGTCAGTGTTAATGAAAAGATGTTATCGGGAAAGTTGGACGCCCGCCAAGCAAACGTAATTAGCGGTATTTGCAGAAAGACGAAACTTAACAAGCGCTGGGGTGGGGTGGGAGAAGAGGAGGGGTGGGGTGGGGAGAGGGAAATGACCCCCTTGCGGTGCTTTTCCAACAAACACTTGTCACTTGGAAGAGGTCCAAGGCAGAGTAACAACCCAACGAATGACGATTTAATTAAAATCTGTCCAGGGCTGGGACGGAGAATGAATAAACACAGCAGTGAAATACACCCACTTTCTCCCATAAGGAATGTGCACCGGTGTCTGGCCAGCCTCCTTCATGGCCGTTTAAGGAAAGAGAGACGGTTTTTCCCTCTTACTCCGTCTCCCAACTCCTCGGTTACCCTGTTCTGCCCCAGCTACGGACCCCAAAGAACGCAGCACACACAAAGTCCGTTCAAACCTTAGTTTACTAAATAAACCAGTTTTTTTTACAACAACGGCTGTTAATTAACTGCATTAACAGCTGCCAAGAATTCAAAGAATAATAACTGAAAGCTTACTGTGGTTGGCAAAATGCCCAGAAACAATTTGCAGGAAGCTGATAAGATAAGCAAGACAAGACACGAAGGTATGTGAACAAAGTTGTTCCCTGCAAATTGCTTCAGTCGGTGTTCCTCCTTAAATAGGCTAAGGGAGTGGCCAATTAGCCCCAAGCCTTACTCTCGAGGAGACCTCCTCCTGAGGAGCCACTCCTGCCTCTTGGCAGCTCTGCGCGCCCGTGCATCGAGAAGAGGCTCCTCCTCTTCGTCCTCTTCCCTTATGGGAGCTTCTGAAGGCCCTGGCTGAATCCCCACCTCTGGCACCACATCTTCTCCAGCCTCCTCATTGTCTGACTCGAGCGCCAGCTGCATAGGCTGCTGGCGCAGCACCACACCAGCCTCCTCGCTGTCGGAATCAGCTACTAGCTGCACAGGCCACTGACGGGCCACAACACACCCCGAGGATGAGACCAACACACATCCCTTTAAAACGCATTCCGAAATGCGGTCGGGCTGGGCTTAGAAGGATCTTTCTTGATCCGTATCGAGTGGATTCAGGTGGGACGGGGGAGTCTTGGCGTTTTGGGGATCCAGGCGAGTTTACACATCCATGGAGAGTGGAAGGGAAGTAACAGTAACCGAGTGGGAAGGGGCCTTGGAGGCCATCTAGTCCGACCCCCTGCTCACGCAGGAGACCTGTGCTAGGGGTTTGAACAGCCGGCCTTTCTGGTCGACAAGCTCAGCGTCTTAGCCACTGAGCCACCTGGGGTTAGGGTAAGCATCTCTGCCCCTTTAAGGCATATCTCCTATTCATTTTCTGGACCGAGTGCCCAAAGCGGGGGCACCCAAACCCCCAGAATGCAATGCGTGCGCAGCCCCTGCATATGCGCCACACCTCCCCGAATGCACCATGCCTCCCACATGTGCACGTGGGACCCCTGCACGCGCCTCACCCCTGCACATGCATGCACAACCCCCACGCACCCCACCCCCCCATGCATGGGCACATAGCCCCCCCCCCCCGCATGCGCAGCAGAGACTCGATGACCAGCGGGAGGCGTGCATGCATGCATAGCGGAGTTGAACTGGGGCGACCGCTCGCGTGCCCAGAGAGGACGCTGCGTGCCACCTGTGGCACACATGACACATGTTCACCATCACGGTCCTATTCTATTCCATTCCATTCCATTCCATTCCATTCCATTCCATTTACTCTATTCTATTCCATTCCATTCCTTATTTCTATTCTGTATTTTATTCTACATTCTATACTAATTCTATTCTGTATTTACTCTTTATTCAATCAATTCTATTCACTATATTCTCCTGCCCTGCCCTATTCTATTCTATTCTATTCTATTCTATTCTATTCTATTCTATTCTATTCTATTCTATCCTATCCTCAGTGGTGAGATCTAAAATTTGTTACTACTGATTCTGTGGGCGTGGCTTGGTGGGGGGAGTAATGTGCCTGGGTGAGCGTGGCCAATTTTTTTTTTTTTTTACTTTTAAAACTATTTTTTACATGTAAAACCATGTAAAAAAATGCTTTCAAAAGGCTCTGACAATCCCAGCTGAGTTGCCTGATCGGCAGGCAACTCAGCTGGGATTGTCGGAGCTTGGCTCGTCAGAGGCATTTAAAAGGAAAAAAAGCCTCTGATGATCGCGCGGCTCAGCTGGGCATAGGGGGTGGGGGCAGGGATTTTTGCTACCGGTTCTCCGAACTGGCCGCCATCATCGCTACCTACTCTCCCAAGCTGGTCCAAACCGGGAGCATTTCACCCCTGCCTATCCTATCCTATCCTATCCTATCCTATCCTATCCTATCCTATCCCATTCTATACTATTCTATTCATTCCATTCCATATTTTCTATCCTATCCTGTCCTGTCCTGTCCTGTCCTGTATTTTATTCTGCATTCTAATTCTATTCTGTATTTTACTCTGTATTCCCATTCCATTCTATTCACTATATTCTGTATTTATCCTATCCCATTCTGTCCTGTCCATCCTATTCTATATTCCTATTCTATTCACTATATTCTCTATCCTATCCTATCCTATCTTACTATCTTGTCCTGTTCCTGTTCCTATTCCATGTTTCAGCTTTGGGCTTGCACACGTCTGGGAGGAGAAAGTTTTATTTTCCGGCCCTGCAGGGTGAAGGGTCAGGGGTTATACTAAGAGCTTTGTAGATTAGGGGCCAACCTTGATTTCGATTTATGAAGAGAGGGCAAGCGAGGCAGAAACTATTGATATTACTAAAGCTAAGACATTTATAGTTGCTCCAACAACAGAATACACAGCAGGCTCCCTGCAGGGCAAAACGTTGCTCTTCCTAAGGCCATTCAGTGCAGACTCTAACATATATTTAGTGGCCGTGTTGTTGCATTCAATTCTCCGGTAACGCCTTTGGGTAGGATATTCCTTTGAGCTTTGCTTTATCATGCCTCTGGTCTTAAAAACCCCCAACTTCTTCTTGCCCCAGCCTATAAACACCCCCCCCCCAAATGGGAGCAATAGGTCTTTTTTTAAAAGTTTTTCCAAATCTACTCTTCTGACCCAGCTCCCCAAACACGACAAACTCAAAGTTTCCTTTAATTAGGAGCGCCGGCAGCTGAGCAAAAAAGTTTCTCTCTCAACGCAGGCCAACAAGACCGTCCGGACGGAAGATGAATAGTTGTCTGCCACATCTATTCATCTCCGCCCCCTGCCTTTTCTCCCCAGAGCTAGGGTGGGGCTTCATTAGCAGCGGTGGCTCTTCCGTCCTGAGGACCGGCCCATAGATTTCTACTGCTCTCCTCTCCTCTCTGCATTCTGCGCATCCATGCGTCCTCTCTCTCTCTCTCTCTCTCTCTCTCTCTCTCTCTCTCTCTCTCTCTTCCTCCTCCTCCTCCTCCTCCTCCTCCTCGGATTCAGCTGCTGGAGGGGCCACAACATCTACCTTGCCTCAGGGAGCTTTCCTGGCCTCTCGGTCTTCATCTGATTGGGCTTGCTTTCTGCAGGTCAACCAAGCTGGGTTAGGTGCTGCCAGGGCTACCCAGAATAAAACCAGCAAATCTTCATTTCTTACTTTTACTTTTATTTGATTTATATACCGCCCTACTCCCGAAGGACTCAGGGCGGTGAACAGCCAATAATAAAATACATACATACAAAATTTAAAAAGCAGAGATAAAATCAAATTAAATAGTTTGGCCCAGACAGATTTAAAACCCAATCAATTTAAAACAGATTTAAACTTTGAATATTAAAAATACTAAAAAATATTAAGAAATATTAAAAATGTTTAAAAAGAGGGAGAAAGTTAGGCCAGGCCTGCCTGGTGAAATAAAAAGGTCTTTAGAGCGCGGCGGAAGGTGCACAGATCCGGGATTCTCCGTATCTCCGGGGGGAGCTCGTTCCAGATAGTGGGTACCCCCACAGAGAAGGCCCTCCCCCTGGGGCCCACCAGTTGACATTGTTTGGCCGACGGCACCCGGAGGAGCCCCCCTCTATGAGAGGCCGGTGGGAGGCTATTGGTGGTAGTAGGCGGTCCCGCAAGTACCCAGGTCCTGAGCCATGGAGCGCTTTAAAGGTGGTAACCAAAACCTTGAAGCGCACCCGGAAGACCACCGGGAGCCAGTGCAGCTCGCGCAGGAGGGGTGTTACATGGGAACGCCATGTCGCTCCCAATACCACCCGCGCATTTCTGCGGCAAATCCTTTCTTCTGTGTCCACTCTCTCTCTGTCTTTTCCACTTCCTTTGGATGCTTTGCTGTGTTGTGCGGTCGCTCGGGCCTACAAACGAAGAGGGAGAAAAATGCATCTTCGGAGCACTGAATTGTCACCCTTCTAAGCTTCAGCGGGACTCATCTCTCCACGGGCCTCCCCGTAGGACAAGGGGACAGCCAGCAACCTTCCTTCCACCGCTGACGATAGGAACTTTATAATGCTTTTCTATTTAAAACCTCTAATGTCAATATAAATAATAATGGAGATAGAGGGCATCCTTGTCTTGTTCCTTTTCTAATAGATACTTTCTCTTGTCATTTCACCATTTACCATCACCTTTGCCACTTGGCCTCTCTCTATATCGTTTGGATCATATTTATAAATCTGTCTCCAAAATCTATCATGGGAAAGTAGCAGGTTTGCAAATCAATAAAGATAAGACAAAAATATGAGTCGAAAATATGAGAGAAAAGCAAAAAGAAGGAGATATGATGGAGAAACTGGACATTCGAATTGTGAAGAAAGTGAAATATTGGGGTATCTCTCTGACGTCAAGATGGGCAACGCTCAAAAAAGAGAGAGAAATAAGTCAAATTAAAAACCCGCTATGTCGGTTAACGCATTACAAAGCCTACGTCGTGTGCCCTCCTCGGTTGCCGATGCCAGAGTGCCCCTAAGTGTGTGGGGATGGGGTGGAAATCTTTGCAGATCCAATTAGGGAAACAGAAAAATAAGCTGAACAATGAAAGAATACAAAAGTACGAAGGGAGAGGCCCGGGCTCTGCCTTCCAGATGAGCTGCCGTCCCCAATAAACCTAGTTTATGCTGACTATAAATTCGCCAAATGATCGGGAGATGCATTATGCATGAATCCCATTAAAACAGGAAGCAGGAAGGGCCCTAACAAAGAAGGGTGTTGTGCGAATGCAACCCAGGACTTTCTCTGACCTGGGGAAGTGGGTGGTAGGAAAACCAGGAGCAGGAATCCCAGGAACTGGCAAAAGGGAGTTTTACATCCTCCGCGAGCCCTGTGAGCTTCAAGACTCATCGTTTCTCCATTCCAGGGGATCAGATACATTCGGGGAAGGAACTCGGTTTAATTTTGGGAGAGGAGACAGATTAAATATAACAGAGTTGGAAGGGACCTTTGCAGGTCATCTAGTCCAACCCCCTGCCCCCCTACATCTGCCTCTACCTAGGATCGAACTCACAGCCTCCTGATTGTGAGGCAAGAGCTCCACCTCTAGGCCATAGCAACGAGGAGAGGACTCTGTTAAAGCGGTTGCTTATGCAGGCCCAAAGGAGGCAATTAAAAGAACAGACTGGGTTGGGAACGGACAGCGCTGGATTAAAGGCGTCATCACTCCAGGAGCACCGAGGTTGTTATTTCCCATTACAAACTCATTACACACCGTTTCCGAAAGGCCACAGTCTTCCCAGAAACGGCCTCCAGACAGACATTTACCTGCGTGGGACACCCCTGGCTGGATACGACAAGTGTGCTGGTCTCTTTCGCAGAGCTCATTGTCTGCACGGTGGGTTGGACCGGCCCCCCCGAGGTGGGGGGGGGGGTCTCCCCTCCCTCCAGAAGGAAATCTGCAAAGCAGAAAAAGCTTCGGAGAAACATGCTGGCAAAATAAGGATCAAGGTTTCCCCTCTGATTTGCATACCTAAATGGCCACCCTTCCTTAGAGTAGAGTAGGATGAGATGGGATGGGATGGGATGGGATGGGATGGGATAGAATAAGGAATACAGTAGGACAGTACGGAACAGGAATAGGAATAGGAAAAAGAATAGGAGTAGGAATAGGAATAGAAATAAGAAATAGGAATAGGAATAGAATAGAGGAGAAGAGAAGAGAAAAGAAAAGAAGAGAAGAGGGAATAGAATAGAATTAGAAGAGAAGAGGGAAGAGAAGAGAAGAGAAAAGGGAATAGAATAGAATAGAATAGAATAGAATAGGGAAGAGAAGAGAAGAGAAGAGAGAAGAGAAGGAATAGAATTAGAATAGAATAGAATAGAATAGAATAGAATAGAATAGGGAAGAGAAGAGGAGGGAAGAGAAGAGAAGAGAAGAGAAGAGAAGAGAAGAGAATTAGAAAAGAAGAGAAGAGGGAAGAGAAGAGAAGAGAAAAGGGAATAGAATAGAATAGAATAGAATAGAATAGGGAAGAGAAGAGAAGAGAAGAGAGAAGAGAAGGAATAGAATTAGAATAGAATAGAATAGAATAGAATAGAATAGAATAGAATAGGGAAGAGAAGAGGAGGGAAGAGAAGAGAAGAGAAGAGAAGAGAAGAGAATTAGAAAAGAAGAGAAGAGGGAAGAGAAGAGAAGAGAAAAGGGAATAGAATAGAATAGAATAGAATAGAATAGGGAAGAGAAGAGAAGAGAAGAGAGAAGAGAAGGAATAGAATTAGAATAGAATAGAATAGAATAGAATAGAATAGAATAGAATAGAATAGGGAAGAGAAGAGGAGGGAAGAGAAGAGAAGAGAAGAGAAGAGAAGAGAAGAGAAGAGAATTAGAAAAGAAGAGAAGAGGGAAGAGAAGAGAAGAGAAAAGGGAATAGAATAGAATAGAATAGAATAGGGAAGAGAAGAGAAGAGAAGAGAGAAGAGAAGGAATAGAATTAGAATAGAATAGAATAGAATAGAATAGAATAGAATAGAATAGGGAAGAGAAGAGGAGGGAAGAGAAGAGAAGAGAAGAGAAGAGAAGAGAATTAGAAAAGAAGAGAAGAGGGAAGAGAAGAGAAGAGAAAAGGGAATAGAATAGAATAGAATAGAATAGAATAGGGAAGAGAAGAGAAGAGAAGAGAGAAGAGAAGGAATAGAATTAGAATAGAATAGAATAGAATAGAATAGAATAGAATAGAATAGAATAGGGAAGAGAAGAGGAGGGAAGAGAAGAGAAGAGAAGAGAAGAGAAGAGAAGAGAATTAGAAAAGAAGAGAAGAGGGAAGAGAAGAGAAGAGAAAAGGGAATAGAATAGAATAGGGAATAGAAGAGAAGAGAGAAGAGAAGAAAATAGAATAGAATGGAGAAGAAAAGAAAAAAGAATAGAGAATAGAACAGAGAATAAAAATAGAAAGAATAGAATAGGGAATGGAATAGCGAGTAGAATAGAATGGAATGGAATGGCATGGCATGGCATGGCATAGAAGAGAAGAGAAGAGAAGAGAAGAGACCTTGGAGGTCTTCTAGTCCAGCCCCCTGCTGAAGCAGGAGAACCTATATCATTTCAGATAAGTGACTGTCTAGACTCTTAAAAACTTCCACTGATGGAGCGCCCATGATTTCTGGTGGCAAACTGTTCCACTGGTTAATTGTCCTCACATGCCATTTCTCCTTAATTCCAGGTTTCTTCTCTCCTTGATTAGTTTCCAACTAATTGTTTCTTGTCCTGCCTTCTTTGGTGCTTTGGAGAATAATTTGAAGTATTATTTCTCTGTGCGAGGTGTTCCCACTGCACTTCCTGCCTTCCGGAGTCTATTCTAAAAGAAGCTTTTAATTCTAACCCCTCACTCAGCTACAACGTGCGTCTTCTCCACCCAGGATGGGAATCGTAGTTTGAGGTGCAGTGGGACGCCGGTTGGGAGTTCAATAAACTGGGACGACGTAAGGATTGGGTGGACCCCATTTATCTGGTGCAATTTTTGTTTACGGGAGGAAACGATTTTAAAGATCACCTTTCTTATTGGATAATACAATACAGTTCCAGCTGTCACTCTGGGAAGTTTTCTGTAACCAGGTAAATCGCGATTTAGGTATTGAGGAGAGACGGAGGGGGATGGGAAATCTCTTTTTCTTTGCATTCTTTCCTAAAAAGGGAAGAGAAAATTAGGGAAGCCAAACTGGTTACTTTTTTTCCCAAGGAAGAAAAGAGTTTTTTTTAAAACCCGATGCATTGGTCACCGCTGATAGCAAGCTTCCAGACAATGCCAGGAGACACAGGAGCAGGGAGAAATTGCTCGGGTTCCAATTCCGGCTTCTGCTGAAGAATCCAGCAAATCTCCCAATTTGGAAAGGAAGGCCAATTGGCAGGGATTGCTCTCCCCTGAGCAACAGAGAAGACACAGGTGGCAGTCGGCTGGCGGTAGCTGGTATGGGCATCAGGACAGCCAAGGAAACCGGGCCAGAGTGGACATGTACCGTGTTTCTCCGAAAATAAAGACCGAGCCTTATTTTCTTTTAGACTTGAAAATAAGCACAATTTCGAGGTGGTTTTACTTTTTCTTTGAGGTGCAGCAGGCCAGACTCGGTGAGCTGGACACGCAAGCTGGGGACGCACCGTCACTTCCAAGGATGGGATTCAGCCAGTTCAGGCAAACCGGATGCTAATTTTACATCTGGTTCGCCGAACCGATAGTTGCAAGGACTGGCTGGCCCCACCCACCCAACCCCTACCGTCCCGGGAGTCTCCACACGGCCCATTTTGGATGACAGGTAAATTCAGGGCCTGTGTGGAAGCTCTGGGAGGGAGAAAAACAGGCCTCTGAGAAGTCCGGAAACACATCCGTTTCTGGCCTCCGGAGGGCCTCTGGAGCCTGGGGAGGCTGTTTTTGCCCTCCCGGAGGCTCATCAAAAGCCTCCGGAGCCTGGGGAGGGTGAAAACTCCCCCCCCCCCCCGGTGCAGGAGGCTGAGTAGGCCACGCCCACCATGGCCACGCCCACCCAGGAATCAGGCAGAGAACCGGTTGCTAAAATTTTTGAATCCCACCTCTGGTCGCCTCCATTCCGACCCTTCAGCGTTCGGAATGGACGGTTTTTTGGCGAACGGGATGAAAATGGGGAGGGGGATTTTCCTGCCTGTCATCCTTCCCTCAGTCTGTGCTGAGCTTTCCCTGGGCTTATTTTCAGGGTAGGGCAGCGGTGAAATGCAAAATCTTTTCCTACCAGTTCTGTGGACGTGGCTTGGTGGGGGGAGGGGCATGTGACTGGGTGGGCGTGGCCAACTTTTTTTTTTTTTTTACTTTTTTAAAGCATTTTTTTACTACCTATTCGCCCAAACCGGTAGTTTTTATCACCGGTAGCATTTCACCCCTAGGGTACGGGTAATATTAGGCCCACCCACTCCCCAAAAAATTAGGGTTGGGCTTATTATTGGGGTGGGTCATGTTTTCGGAGAAACACGGTAAGCCCAAAAACTTCCAAACATTGGATGGACCAATCGGTCCGTCTTCTTGAAAGGACCCTGATTTACAGATGGCTCCCCACAGAGCGGGAAGGAATGGTCGCTTCTGAAGATTTCTGACAGGAATTTGCATTCATCTCTAATGATGTCAATCTCAGAGATACATACAAGCCAGGGAGAAGGTGGACAACTGGACTTCTCCACCTGCTGATGGGACTCCAGGTGCTGTGTTGTAGCAACAGCACTTAGATTTATACACCGCTTTCACAGTGCTTTACTCTCTTAAGCCACGGATGTCAAACTCAAGGCCTGTGGGCCGCATTCGGCCCGTACGATGCTTAGATTTGGCCCACAGGGCCATCCTGGAAACAACAACGTGGTGCCTATGCTAGCAAAAACGGAGCTCAGGAGAGGCACAGATGGCCCTCCCAAACTCTGTTTTTGCCGGCAGAGGGTTGCAGGATGCTGTCGCAGCTGAAAACGGAGCACACAAGGGCTGCGGGAGGCCCTCCCAAGCTCCTTTTTCGCTGACAGAGGGTTGCAGGAGGCCATCACAGCAGAAAATGGAGCTCGGGAGCCCATTTTCGCTGACAGAGTGCTCAGGCTGCCACAGGCCACACCTACCCTGACCACGCCCCCCCACCCCCCCAAGGTCAAACACAACCTTGATGTGGCCCTCCATGAAATCGAGTTTGATACCCCTGCTCTAAGCGGTTTACAAAATTGGCCTCTTGCCCCCAACAGTCTGGGTCCATCTTTTTCTGACCTTGGAAAGACGGAAGGCCGAGTCCCCCTTCAGCCTGGTGAGAATCGAACTGCTGACGGCCTGCAGAATTAGCCGGCGAGACTTCCATTCCGACCACTGTGCCACCACAGCTGCAGATCACCAAGGAGTGCTCGCTCTATCCAGCGTGAGCGGCAATCAAAGGAAGGTTTTCTCCACTCTCACGCTTGGGAGAAATGTCTTTTCAGCTAGCAAAAGAGCTGGATTCGATTCCAGGGCTCTGAAGCAGAAAACACCCCCATCTTCTGAACCTTTGTTTAGGGAAGGACACCCCCACCCCCCAAAGGCGTCTTTGGAACACGTCTGAGCATAGCATGGGACTGACAGGTGATGCATTTCTGTTTCATATGTCACCTGAGACATCGGAAGAGAGAGGGAGCCTGCGATGGATGTCTTCCCGTGTTATGACAGCTAATTATTTCAGGCCACTAAAGGGGGTCAGGCTGAACTTCTGAAGCCTTCCTCACTAACCATGGTCCTCCTGCATGGATAATGCAACAGCCACCTCCTCTGGTCGGTCGCATGACACACACCAGAAACAATTCCGCAACAAACCAGAAAAGGAAGCTGACTGCTTGTTAAGCAGGTGACACGGACAGGACAGGGCAAGAAAAACAGGGAAGTACATTGTACAGTGTTCCTTTTGATACACAGCAAGAGACAGCAGTTGTTTTAACAGGAAGCTTCTGAGATCCCCTTTCATTTTGCATCCACATCGATGCTCAGAGCCTCGCAGGTTCCATTCTTCCTAAACTTGTTTCCTCGTCTTAAAGGTAAAGGTTCCCCTCGCACATACGTGCTAATCATTCCTGACTCTAGGGGGCGGTGCTCATCTCCGTTTCAAAGCCGAAGAGCCAGCGCTGTCCGAAGATGTCTCCGCGGTCAGGTGGCCGGCGTGACTCAACACCAAAGGCGCACGGAACGCTGTTCCCTTCCCACCAAAGGTGGTCCCTAATTTTTCTACTTGCATTATTTTTTTTTACGTGCTTTTGAACTGCTAGGTTGGCAGAAGCTGGGACAAGGAACGGGAGCTCGCCCCATTACGCGGCAGCACTAGGGATTCGAACCGCTGAACCGCTCGTCTTACCTCGGCGGAAAGAATCAGAGTTTCTCCTTCTCTACTCCATTGCTTAAAATGGAGAAAAGCAAGGTTTTACACCAAGGCAGGAAAAACCAAAGGTACAAAGTACAAATTGTGGACTGACCTGATCCCATTCTTTCCTCCATTGAATGGAGGTTACATCTGGGGATTCAAGTCTTGGTGGAGCAGGTTCACAGCTACTGTCTCAACTCCGGCTCTTTGGATGATCGTGGTTGACCAGCCGCCGTGAGAGGGGGGCTGGGTCACCCTTTACCGGTTCGAAACAGTATTCTTACTCCTGCCATTGCCGTGAGAGGGCAATGAGGTCCAATGTGTCCCATCGAAACTCTGTTGAAGCCTGGCACTCACTCTCGACTGTGATAACATCAAATTGGCCCCTGGTTATTGGCCATGGACTATCTCCCCCCCTGATGTTCAGATGTACTCGGTGAATGACCTTCGTGCCCTGCGAGATTCCCCCCTCTCGCAGGTCTGGCCCTCTTCGCTATCGAGGGCCTATCTTGATGACGGGCGTTGGAGCCCCGAGAGATGGCATGCAGCAAAGAAGAGTTTGAGGGGTTTTTTAAGTGGGTTTTTTAGCGGGTTTTTAACAAAAATCTTAAGGGGTTCAGTGGGGATTAAGGTGGGTCCTGGGGGAAATCCACCGGGTTCAAGACCAGCCTTAGCGAAGGGCCACGACATTAGGGACATAGAACCGGAGGTCGGGGAGGGGGGTGGAGTTCGATTTGAGGAGGGCTGTTCCATCAGCATAGTGAGTGGGAGGGGCAGATATGGCGGAAGCTGGGGACCATATCATGTTCCGGGAATGCGCACTCGCTATCTTAGAGCGATTGCGCATTCCGGTCCCCAATGCTTTTCTTGTTCCCCAGGTTGTCCAGATTCTCAGGGCCAGAGCCTTCGACTGATGTTATGCAACGCCAGGTCCGTTGTTAATAAAGCCCCCCTCATTCATGATCTTATCCAGGAGGGGGAGGCAGACCTGGCGGGTATTACGGAGACCTGGTTGGGCCAGGAGGGGGGAGTCCCCCTCGTGGATATGTGCCCACCAGGTTTCCGCGCATTTCATCAGCCGAGGGCTCAGGGCAGGGGCGGGGGGGGTGGCGGTTATTATAAAGGAAGGTCTGGATCCAAGGGAGACCACTGTTCCACAGACAGCCGGATGTGAGTCCCTCTTTGTGAAGTGGGGTCGTAGAGTACAGATGGGCTTGTTGGTCACGTACCTGGCTCCCTGCCACGTGGCAACGGCCCTGCCTGAGCTGCTTAACGTTATAGCCGAGGTGGCGGTGGACACCCCCAGACTTGTCATCATGGGGGATTTCAACCTCCCATCTATCGGTGAAACGTCTGAGGTGGCTCGGGAGTTCATGGCTTCCATGACGGCCATGGACCTTACTCAGTTAATTCATGACTCCACTCACACGGGGGGACACACTCTGGACTTAGTTTTTGTCTCTGGTCAGTGGTTGAGTGGTCTTGATATAGGGGACATAGCCATCGAACCCTTGTCATGGTCTGACCACTCGCTCCTTCGACTGGACTTTCTGACCGCTGCACCCCGCCGCAGGGAGGTGGGACCGACCAGGTGGTTCCGCCCCAGGCGCCTGATGGACCCGGATAGGTTCCAGATGGAGCTTGGGCCATTTCCTGAGACTCTGGCTCATGACTCGGCGGAAGACCTGGTGGCCGCCTGGGATAGTGCGGCTGCCGGGGCCTTGGACCGAGTCGTGCCTTTGCGGCCTCTGACCCGGCACCGAACTCACCTAGCTCCTTGGTTCTCCGAGGAGCTTAGGGAGATGAAGCGCCGGAAAAGACGCCTGGAGAGTAGTTGGAGGACCAGCCGCTCCGAATCTGACCGAACACTGGTGAGGTCTCATATTAAGACCTACCTAGTGGCGATAAAAGCGGCGAAAACGAGTTATTTTGCCGCTCTTATCGCGTCATCAGATAATCGCCCAGCCGCCCTGTTTAGGGTAACCCGCTCCCTCCTTCATCTGGAGGTGCGGGATGATCCCTTGCAGGGTCGCGCTGAGGATTTTGTGCAGTATCTGTATGACAAAATCGCTCAGATTCGGGAAGGGCTGGCCTCTGACTGGGTATGTCCGGACGGGACGACTGAGGCAGGTCTTGAGAGTGTTACCTGGGGGGAGTTCGATCCTGTAGCTCCCGAGGACATGGACAGGGTCCTGGGACGGCTGAACGCGACCACATGTTTATTGGACCCGTGTCCCTCCTGGTTGGTACTGGCTTCCCGGGAGGTGACACGAGGCTGGCTCCAGAAGATTGTTAACGCTTCTTTGAGTGAGGGGATCCTGCCGACCGCTTTGAAAGAAGCGGTTGTGAGGCCCCTCCTCAAGAAGCCCTCTCTGGATCCGGCTGTTTTGGCTAACTATCGTCCAGTCTCCAACCTTCGCTTCATTGCGAAGGTTGTTGAGAGTGTGGTGGCGCAACAGCTTCCCCGGTACCTGGATGAAGCTGTCTATCTAGACCCGCTCCAGTCCGGCTTCCGGCCTGGGCACAGCACTGAAACGGCATTGGTCGCATTGGTGGATGATCTCTGGAGGGCCCGGGACAGGGGTTGTTCCTCTGTCCTGGTCCTGTTAGACCTCTCAGCGGCTTTTGATACCATCGACCATGGTATCATGTTGCACCGGTTGGCGGGGTTGGGGGTGGGAGGCACCGTGCTGCGGTGGTTCTCCTCCTACCTCTCTGACCGGTCGCAATCTGTGTTGACAGGGGGGCAACGGTCGACCCCGAGGCACCTTGCTTGTGGGGTGCCACAAGGGTCGGTCCTTTCGCCCCTTCTGTTCAACATTTATGTAAAGCCGCTGGGTGAGATCATCCGTGGTTTTGGGGTGGAATTCCATCAGTACGCTGATGACACCCAGCTGTACATCTCCACCCCAGACCACCCCAATGATGCCCTTGAAGTGATGTCCCAGTGTCTGGAGGCCGTGCGGGCCTGGATGGGGAGAAACAGGCTCCGACTCAACCCCTCCAAGACCGAGTGGCTGTGGCTTCCGGCGTCCCGATATAGCCAGCTGATGCCATCGCTGGCTATTGGGGGTGAATCACTCGCCCCCACGGAGAGGGCTCGTAACTTGGGCGTCCTCCTGGATGCACGGCTGTCTTTGGAAGATCATTTGGCGGCCGTGGCCAGGGGGGCTTTTTATCAGGTTCGCCTGATACGCCAGTTACGCCCCTTTCTAGATCGGGACTCCCTACGCACAGTCACTCAAGCACTCGTCACTTCCCGCCTGGACTACTGTAACGCTCTCTACATGGGGCTCCCCCTGGGGTGCACCCGGAGACTTCAGCTGGTCCAGAACGCGGCCGCGCGGGGGATTATGGGGGCGACGAGGCGCTCCCATGTGACACCTCTCCTGCGCGAGCTGCACTGGCTTCCGGTGGTCTTCCGGGTGCGCTTCAAGGTGTTGGTGACCACCTTTAAAGCGCTCCATGGCTTAGGGCCGGGGTATCTACGAGACCGCCTTCTGCCACCAATAGCCTCCCACCGGCCAGTACGCTCGCACAGAGTGGGCCTCCTCAGGGTGCCGTCCGCCAGACAATGTCGGCTGGCGACCCCCAGGGGGAGAGCCTTCTCTGTGGTGGCGCCCACCCTTTGGAACAACCTCCCCCCAGAGTTACGTACAATAACAGACCTCCGGATTTTTCGTCGGGCCCTGAAAACCCATTTATTCCAACTAGCTGGGCTGGCTTGAGTCAAACTTTTAAACTATTTTAAATTGGAACTGTTTTTAATTATGGCCAAATTATTTAATTATTTTAATCAGTTTTTTAATCTTTCTATGTCTGGATTTTACTTTGGCTGTGCACCGCCCTGAGTCCTATATTGGAGAAGGGCAGTATAGAAATTAAAACAAATAAATAAATAAATAAATAAATAAATAAATTAGGCGAGATCTGGCTCAAAAACAGTCACTGGGAGAGGGACCTTGGCAGGGGTGAAATGCTCCCGGTTCGGACCAGGCCACCCAGTCCAGTAGTGATGGCGGTGGGTGGTTTGGAGAACCGCAGAAATCCCTGCCCCCACCCTCCATGCCCAGCTGAGCCGCGCGATCATCAGAGCCTCTTTTTTTTTTTTTTACTGTTTAAAAGCATTTTTTCTATAAATGCTTTTAAAAGAAAACAAAAGCCTCTGACGATCAGGCAACTCAGCTGGGATCGTCAGTGCCTTTTTTATTTTTTTATTTTTATTTATTTTTATATGCCGCCCTTCTCCAGAGACTCAGGGCGGCTTACAATGCGTTAAGCAATAGCCTTCATCCTTTTGTATATTTTATACAAAGTCAGCTTATTGCCCCCACAAACTGGGTCCTCAATTTACCTACCTTAGAAAGGATGGAAGGCTGAGTCAACCTTGAGCCTGGGGAGATTTGAACTCGCAGTAATTGCAGACAGCTGGATGTTAAATGCTGCCTTAGTAGGAGGCATTAGCCTCCTACGCCACTTCAGCCGAAGAGGTTGTAGAAAAAATGCTTTTAAAAGTAAAAAAAAAAAAGTTGGCCACACCCACTCAGTCACATTACCCGCCACCAAGCCACGCCCACAGAACCGGTAGTAACAAATTTTACATTTCACCACTGGACCTTGGCATCCTGGTGGATGATCCTTTAAGCACGAGCCAGCCGTGTGCAACAGCAGCCCAAAAAGTCAATCCAATCCAATCCAATAAAATCCTACGCGTGTGCGCAGTTTTGACAAATCTAAACTTCCGTGTTACTTCTGGGGACTAACACAGCTGAGGTGTGGCAATCTGCTCTGCCGCGTGAATCAGCTGAGAGGATAAAGGTAAGTAAAGCACCCAGGGACGGGCGTGCAGGCCCACCCACCTAATCATCGGAGCGAACCGGTTTGCTCCCAGCTGATCGTTGGAACTACCGGTATGCATTGAACCGGTCCGAACCGGCTGAATCCCATCCCTGCCCACCCCTGCCCCTTCACAAGGCACACCTGGGGACTGAGATGTAAGGAGGTGCCAGTGGGAGGGGCATTTGTCGGGAACAAGCGTTGAATCTGTGGAGACTCAGGGCGGCTTACAATGCGTTAAGCAATAGCCTTCATCCTTTTGTATATTTATACAAAGTCAGCTTATTGCCCCCACAATCTGGGTCCTCATTTTACCTACCTCGGAAGGATGGAAGGCTGAGTCAACCTTGAGCCTGGCGAGATTTGAACTTGCAGTAATTGCAGGCAGCTGATGTTAATAGCAGTGTTTTAGTCCACTGTACTACTGGTACTACTACTACTAGGCTCTGATTTATTGGACTGCTGGCCCCAGTTACTGTTTAGGTAACCTGGTTTATTGGACTGCTGGCCCCAGTTACTGTTTGGCTATCCTGGATTATTGGATTGCTGGCCTTAGTTACTGTTTTGCTAACCTGGCTTATTGGACTACTCGCAGCCAGAGGCTGTTGAAGATGCATGTGAGAGCTTTGCTCCAGGACTTATAGTAACGTGGGGACATTTGGGGGCAAAGTTGGAGCAAAAAAGGGGAGTTAGACCTGTTCTCTGGCTGTGTTGCTTTCGTGCCACGCCCCGGGTCATCACACACACTCTAGCTCAATGATGTTTAACCTTTTTGCCATCACATGCCAAAAGCGGGGGGAGCCCAGGGTGCTGACACGTGACACACACACACACCCGTGCGACCCCCACTTTTGGCCCGCAATGGCACAGTGGGCCTTGTAGGCCCATTTTTCGCCCACCCCAGCTCCAGAGCTTCCTTGGTGCCTGGGGAGGGCGAAAACAGCCTTCCCCAACTCCCCGGAGGCCCTCTGGAAGCCGGAAATGGCCCGTTTCCCGACTTCCAGTGGGCCCAGAAGGCTGAAAATCAGGTGACCGGTGGACGCATACGCGCTGCAGCTGAGCTGGGGCAATGCTCGTGTGCCCACAGATATAGCTTCACATGCCACCTGTGGCACGCGTGCTATAGGTTCGCCATCACGGCTCTAGCTGGTTCTTCCCCCGTCAACAACCCATTCTCCAATCCTCCTCATCGCCTCTGGCAAACAGGTTCATTAAAAACCTTCTAAAAATAACAGCGGCATTATTTCCTCCAGCCCAGTCTTCTCCAGCTGGCCCCGCAGCTCTCTTTTAGTTCGCTTCCTGTGCAACACTGCTGTCTTAAGAGTTGTGCATTTGAGGGGATCATCAACCGGGCCCCCACTCTCTCTCCCCGGTCTCTCTCCACCTCTCCCAGCAGAGCAACTCGAGGAAGTTAGCAACGTTGCAAAAGATTTCGTTCTCTGCAAATGAAGTCCCCGTCGGACCGGCTTTGCCAGAACATCTCGGGAACCGCTCTCTCTCTCCGTAAAAGCCAATTAAATGCCGTCAACTTTTCATCCTCTCTGCTAAGCGCCCTTGGCAGCCCTTCCCCGCATCCATCTCTGACCAAACTCTGAGTTATGGGTTGAGGGGTCCCACCCTGGGCCAAATTCCTTGATTCCCAACCAGGCTCTGGAGGGGAGCATCTGCTGTGAAGGGCGTCTGCTGATCGCAGAAGATCATGGCTGAAAACGGGCAGCCGGAGTTGTTGGCTGTAAGCACGTGGCACCAGGCAGTCACCAGTCTCCATCGGACAACCTGCCTGGAAATCAGCTGGACCTGATTTCTCTTCTCTTCTCTTCCCTTCCTCTCTTTCTCTCTCCCTCTCCGTTTTTTTCTCTCTCTTTCTCTCTCCCCCTCTCTCTCACTTTCTCTCTCTCTTTCTCTTCCCTTCCCTCTTTCTCTCTCCCTCTCCCTCTTTTTTCTTTCTCCTTCTCTCCCTCTCTCTCCCTTTCCCTTTCCCTCTCTCTTTCTCTATCTCTCCTCTGCCTTTCTCTCTTCCTCTCCCTGTTTTTTTCCTCTCCCTCTCTTCCTCTCTCTCTCCCTTTCTCTCTCTATTTCTCTCTTCCCTTCCCTCTTTCTCTCTCCCTCCCCCTCTTTTTTCTTTCTCTTTTTTTCCTCGTTTCTTTCTCCCTATTTTTCTTTTTCTCTTTCTCCCTCTCCCTCTCTCTTTCTCTTTCTCTCTTTCTCCATCTCGCCTTCTCTCACTCTCTTTCTTTCTCTTTCTCTTTCTCTCTTTCTCTTCCCCTCTCTCTCTTTCTCTCCGCCCCCCTTCTCTCTTCCCTCCCACCATTTCCTTCTGCAAGCAGTTTTAAGTTTGGAGGCTGCTTTGATTTATGGGGTGCCAGCTGCACACCTAGCTTCCTTACCAACCAAGCAATTAGCAGAAAACGCGTTATTTTCAGTTAACAGCGAGAACGGTTGGAAATTAAGGACAGAAGAGTTTCCTTCTGCACATCCATCATGGTTGGAGAGGGGCATAAAGGGGCTTGGGAAAAAAGAGGGGGGGTATTGTGCTGCCTTACCCACTTGCCATTCTTCAGCAGCTTCACACCTGCTCCGATTGTGGTTTCCTCCTTATGTTGGCACGAGATGACAATTTAAGAGAGCCCGCCCCTCCTTGTGGGAGAATGGAAACAGAGCTGTGGGGAAGGAGAGGGCTTATGATGTCTTCAGTTCGAGAGAATAGGACCATTCAAATAACAAAGGTAAAGGTTCCCCTCGCACATATGTGCCAGTCATTCCTGACTCTAGGGGGCACTGCTCATCTCTGTTTCAAAGCCAAAGAGCCAGCACTATCCGAAGATGTCTCCATGGTCATGTGGCCGGCATGACTCAACGCCAAAGGCGCATGGAACGCTGTTCCCTTCCCACCAAAGGTGGTCCCTGTTTTTCTACTTGCATTTTTTTTTTTTACGTGCTTTCGAACTGCTAGGTTGGCAGAAGCTGGGACAAGTCATGGGAGCTCACCCCGTTACGCAGCACTAGGGATTCAAACCACTGAACTGCCGAACTTTTGATCGACAAGCTCAGCATCTTAGCTACTGAGCCACCACGTCCCTCTCACCATTCAAATATATCAGGGCAAGTTAAAGAGATTCTTGTGGTCCAACTTCAGGAAGACATATGTAACTGGCTTAGGGTGACATCTAAAATAGCAATAGCGCTTAGACTTATATACCGCTTCACAGTGCTTCACAGCCCTTTGTAAGCGGTTTACAGAGTCAGCTTCGGAGAACCGGCAAATACCACCTCTGGCTGGTCCCAGAGTGGGGTGGGAATGGGGATTTTGCAATATCCTTCCCCCAAGAGTGGGGTGGGAATGGGGATTTTGCAGTATCCTTCCCCTGCCATGCCCACAAAGCCATGCCCACCAACCACACCACGCTCACCAAGCCACGCCCACAGAACCGGTAGTAAAAAAAAATTGGATTTCACCACTGGTTTACTCTCATTTGATCTGATCCGGCCAGTCACCCCGATCAAAAGGAAATAATTCTGTGAAGAAGAGCAATAATTTGGGGGAAGGGGAGGGCTCTGCCCATCCATTAAAGGCTCGTGTCGGTGTTCCAAGTAATGCACCCTTTGAAAGCAGAACTCCGAGGCAGGCAGGTTCCTCAAAGAACATGTTGATTAGATACATCAAATCGGCACAGCCATTTGAAAACCAACTCTAAACTTAAAGTTTTCCCCCAGTAATAGCATCATAAAATAGCAGTTGATCCCCTCCCTTATTGTCACAGGTCACATTCTCCACTCATGATGTTTGGCGGGCTCCTTGGGTAAACTTTTCCCCTCCATCAATGGCCACCTGTGTATTTGACCTTGGTTCCCATGAGAAAACTTCTTTGTTTTGACTGCTAGCTAGGTTATCATGTCCTGCCTCCCCTCTACTAGTTTGTGGCAACTATGAAGCCAGCAGAAGTTGACAGCTCGTCTTCCTTTCACAGTACTTGGAGGAGTGGCTGTTGTGGTCTGCCAGCAGCCAGCAGAGCTGGCAGCAGATTTGGACAGTGAGGAGGTTGGGGAGGAACATGGGCCAGTCCTGGAGTCTGGAGAAGGCTCGGATGAGGGCTCTTGAGTCAGAGGCAGAGAGGAGGCCAAGGCCATCTGGTAATTCTTTGCTGCCTCCGGAATCTCCTTCGGAGTCATCTGCCTCGCTGACATCAGCGGGGCAGAAGAACAGGGGGAGCCTGGTCCCAGTGTGCACATGCGCAGAGCTGCCAGAAGACAGGAACAATTAAGAAAACAGGGTCGACTTGGGAGTAAGGCTTGGAGATGATTGGCCCTTCCCATAAAACATAAAAGAGAGGCGAACGGGATGTGAGCTTTTGCAGGAAGCGATTAGTTCATCTGGCCGGTAAAAGCTCTGTTTGACTCTGTGCTAAGTTTGGCCTTGCCCTGCGTGTGGCAATTAGTTCTCTGGCAGCATTCCAAGGGAGATAAGGTGGGTGTTTGTAAACGCTCCCTCGAAAGACTGTTTCAGAAGCCTTTCGGACTGGGAATGACAATAATTCACAGCCGTTTGAATAAATGCAGTTTGACGGGACTAAGATCGTGCTGTATACTTTCTAAGGATGCCTAGGTGAGAACAGTGGCTCACCCTTTGCCAGGATCCCTTGGTGTCTCAACCAGCCTGGCTTAATGATAGATAGACCACCTATCTGCTTAATGATGAGCTTTTTCCATCAGCCCTGCTGCCTCCGGTAAGATAACTCTCCAACCTAAGGGGTTTATTTTCTAATTAAACAAGACAGGAAAGCAAGCGGGATGGGAAGGCAAGCCGCAAACACAGCACACCAGGTCACATGGCAGAAATGTTGAGGGCAAAGGTCACATGGCAGAAATGTTGAGGGCAAAGGTCACATGGCAGAAATGTTGAGGGCAAAGGTCACATGGCAGAAATGTTGAGGGCGCCGTCGGCATCCTGAAGGAGAATTAGGCATTGATGCGACCTCAACTTTCGACAAGCGTTACAAGAAGCTGGAAAACACATCGGGGGGCGGGGGGGCCTCAATGCACCAGCTTGTTTGTCAAACACAAATCTGTGAAAAGGTGAGGAACCCCCGGCAGGAACCCCCAACTCTTAAAAAGTTTCCTAGCTGGTTTTCTTCATCTTGTAGGGTTGGCAGTTGGCAGTCAATTTCATCCTGTACAGTTAGCTGTCATCTTTGCCGCCCTTCGCTTTTGTTTCTAAAATTTCTCGTGCAAACCCTGAGATTTTAGGGTGCTTCTTTCAAGCGGGACTATCTTGATTCCCCCAAAATAAGACCAGGTCTTATAATAATTTTTGCTCCAAAAGATGAATGAGGGCTTATTTTCTGGTTAGGTCTTATTTTGGGGGAAAATACAGTATTAAATGCATCCATCTGGCTAAGAATCTTAACTGGGGTTTATTTTGGGGGGTAGGGCTTATATTACGAGCATCCTGAAAAATCATGCTAGGGCTTACCATATTTTTTGGAGTATAAGACGCACCTTAGTTTTTGGGGAGGAAAATAAGAAAAAAGCTGATTGGTAGGTGGATCGGCCTCCTGGAATACACACCCAATCAGATGTTCCCAGAGGTGAATTTTAGCAACGGGTTCCTTAGTTGTGAGCTCTGTGCCTTGCCTTTTTTTCTGCCTCTGAAACTTCTGAAAGTCTATTTCAGAAAAAAATTTATTTCCTGCCTCTGAAAGCCTCCGAAACAGAGCTTCAGAAAAAAAGCCTCTGAAACTCTGGGGGCTTCTTTTCTGAAGCTTCGTTTCTGATGCTTTTTTCAGCCTCTGAAACCTCCATTTGAGAAGCTGGGCGGGGCTACATTCGGAGTATAAGACGCACCCAGATTTTCACTCTCTTTTTTGGGAGAAAAAGGTGCGTTTTATAATCTGAAAAATACAGCATCTTCCAGTTGGGTCTTATTTTGGGGAAACAGTGTAAAGAGTGTAACATCTCCAACGTACTGTGATCCCCAAATTGGAGACAACCTTCATTTTTATTTCCCTCCTTTTCAGTTTTCAATTTTAATTGAAAGTCTCTGGTGTGTTTTTAAGACTGCAGGGAATTTTGCAGTGCGGGTCGCTCAGCCGAATCCAGCGCCTCCATTGATCAGATTTTGGCAAGGTTTCTCCAGTACAATTATTTATTTATTTCCATCCTTAATATATGCAACTTTCTCCTCTCTTTTTCTCCACTAAGTGTTCCCAGGTGGCACTCATGTTTGGGGGAAAAATGCAATACCAAAGGCTAAGAACTCAATAAGGCTGCTTCTCAGATCGATTCAGGATGGCTCAGTGAAAGGTGTGTGTTTTTCAGGTGTTTTAAAGGAGGGTGGGGGGAGATCAAACACCAGGGCTAAGGAATTCATTTCTCTGCTTACTAAAACCAGGGAGTTGTTCTTGCTTACGCCTGATTGAGCTGTTGGATTCCAATGAAGGAGTTGGAGGTTTAGGCTCACCTCTTGCCAGAAACACCTGGGTGAGTTTTACTCCCATCATGATCTCCGAGTCCAACCTACCATATTTTTTGGACTATAAGATGCATCTGATTTATAAGACGCACCTAAATTTAGAAGAAGAAATCAACAACAACAACAAAAAGTTCTTGACTCCGCATGCCCCATTTTCGGGGCCTTTTTCAGGCCTTTTCCAGCCTTTTTCCGGCCCATTTTTTGAGGGTTTTTTCAGCCCATTTCAAGGCTTTTTTCAGCCTATTTTCAAGGCTTTTTCTGGTCTATTTGTGAGGCTTTTTTCAGGCCCTTTTCAAAGTTTTGTCTGGCCCGTTTTCCGGCCTTTTTCTGGCCCATTTTCAAGGCTTTCTTCTGCCCGTTTTTGAGGCTTTTTTCAGCCCGTTTTTGAGGCTTTTGTGGCCCATTTTCAAGGCTTTTTTCTGGCCCTTTTTGAGGCTTTTTTCAGGCCATTTTAAAGGCTTTTTTCAGGCCATTTTTTCCAAAACAATTTGCAAAAAAAGCCTAGAAAATGGACCAGAAAAAGCCTAGAAAATGGACCAGAAAGGCCTTGAAAATGGGCCACAAAAGCCTCAAAAACAGGCCCCAAAAGCCTCAAAAATGGGCTGAAAAAAGCCCCAAAAATAGGCTGAAAAAAGGCCTGAAAAAGGCCCGAAAATGGGGCATGCAGAGGCAAAAGAATGGCTGGCAGGTGGGCAAGGCTTCGGCAATATTCGGTCTATAAGACACACAGACATTTTCACCCCCGTTTCGAAGACAAAAAAAGTGCGTCTTACAGTCCGAAAAATACGGTACATCACGGGGACGTTACTACGGAGGAAAATGATCCATGAGTATTTTGCAGGCCGATTTTAGCTCAATTGCAACCTCCCAACTCAGCACATCCAACTCTCTACGGAGATTCTCAAGTCATCTAGGTCATGGTTGTCCCAAAGGTGCTTTTTCAAGAGGCAACTGGACTTTCTTTTATTTTTTTTTTCCTCTGAAGACATTTCGCTTCTCATCCAAGAAGCTTCTTCAGCTCTGACTGGACGGTGGGGAATGGAAGGGTTTATCCTCCTTGCAGACAGCTGGTCATTTGCATCCTTTTAAGAGAGCCGTTGAGGCCGCTTGAGGTTTATCTGTGTCCTCAGGCTTGGCTGCAGGATGTTTTTTTGTCCTGCGTCTCTTCCCTGTTGAAGACAGGCGCAGGATGATGGGTATGAATCCGTGTTGTTTGCATCTCAAACCGAAGCTCAAATACTTCCTGTAGTCTGCAACTTTTCTGGAAGGCTCCACACCCATTTGCTCTACTCAGGTGATCCTGAGGACACAGACAAACCTCCAAATGGCCTCAACCACTCGCTAAAAGGATGCAAATGACCAGCTGTCTGCAAGGAGTATCAATCCTTCCCTTCCCCACCATCCAGTCAGAGCTGAAGAAGCTCCTTGGAGGAGAAGCGAAACATCTTCAAAGAAAAAAAAGAAAGTCCAGTTGCCTCTCGGGGCAAAAAAAAAAAACCCCTTTGGGAATACATCCAAAAATTTATAGACCGGCCACTGGGTTGCTCTCCGTGGTGCTGAATGTGGCATGAAAACCAACAGCTTCTCCACCCCTTGATTTCAGTTGGTTGCCCCAGATTGGTGGTCTCTTCTGTGAACCATCCTTTTTTTTTTTTTTTAATTTGATTTATATGCCACCTTTCTCCAGAGACTCCGGGCGGCTTACAATGCATTATAGCAATAGCCTTCATACTTTTGTATATATTTATACAAAGTCAGCTTATTGCCCCCACAAACTGGGTCCTCATTTCACCTACCTTAGAAAGGATGGAAGGCTGAGTCAACCTTGAGCCTGGCGAGATTCGAACCTGCAGTAATTGCAGGCAGCTGGTCTTAATAAGAGGGTGCTTTAGACCACTGTACTACCAAGGCTCTGAGACTACCCCCCACCCCATAATGATGGAAACCCCCCCAAAATCCCCCAGGATGTCTTCTACTCATTTTGGCCCTACCCATTTTATTGTCCATCCGAATATGTGAGGACTAGAACCTTAGCTTCTGTTTTGTTCTTAGTGGTGTCAGGGTCTGTTTCGTCTGGGTTTTTTTTTAGGAACCACAAGAACCACGAATCTCGAATCAAAGCCTGTTTTTGTAAACCCCTCGTAGCTGTTTGTTTTCGTGGGAAGAAGAGCGCAAATATTTCTCCTCCTGCCACGGGCTTAACGTCTCCGAGCGGTGCCCCTGTTAACCCGCGTTTCCATCCCTCCCTCCTTTCCTTCCGCCCTGCCATGTTGCCGTTGCCAACAAATCCATTTTAAGGCTTTGGCAATTCTCCTCCTTTCGGTCTGCAATTGTGAGTCTTTCTCCCTCGTCTATTACCCAGGCAGCAACAAGATATGGCTCTTTTCCTCTTTTCTATTTTGCTTAGGGAAGAATAAGGGGTTGGTTTTGTTTTTCGCGGGCACAAATACACAAAACGCCGACCAACTTTCGCAGAGACATCTCTTCCCAATCTCTAGCCCAGAAAAAAATGAAGTTGTGATCGTTCTTTAACACAGAAGACCATCGTCCTGGAAATCTGTCTGGATCCGACCATTTAATACAGGTAGACAGACCTTGACTTAACAGATTAACAGAGTCGGAAGGGACTCTTGTAGGCCATCTAGTCCAACCCAGTGGTGGGTTCCTCCTGGTTCGACCTGGTTCTGCCGAACTGGTAGTGATGACGATATGATGTCACCGAAACGGTTCTCTTTGTTCAGGAGCTGGGCCCTCCCCTCCCCCGCACCCTGCGTTATTCTTACCTTTTATTTGGCCCCACCCCCAATCTTTTCGCTGCCTCCGAGTCCCGGCTGATTGGCTGGAGGGAAAAAAACTGTTTAAACTCTTGCCGTGGGGCTTCAAAGGGCCGCCCTACAGCTGATCAGTGCTAAAAGGCAGTGTGGTGGTAGACCGGTGCACTCGAAAAACAAATAGGTAGACCAGGACGCTCCAAGAACCAATGGGTAGACCGGTACAGCTCTACAGGCAGTCCTTCCCCCCTTTTTCCCCTTTTCTTTTAAATTGAAAATTTTAAATCTGTTTTTAAATTATTGGGATGTTTTAAATTTGTCTTGGGCTAAATTGTTTAATCTGGTTTTATTTCTGCTTTTACATTTTGTATTTATGTATTTTATTTTGTGCCTGTTCACCGCCCTGAGTCCTTCTGGCCCCAGAGTCCCCACTCTGGGGCCAGCCAGAGATGATATTTGCCGAAACTGCTCAAAATTTCCGCTACCAGTTCGCCAGAACCTGTCAGAACTGCTGGATTTCACTCCTGATGTGACCCCGGGATGCTGTGGCTGTCGTAAATATAAGCCCAGCATCTGAATTTTGATCACATGACGGCGGGGATGCTGCGAAGGTTGCAACTGTGAAAAACGGTTCTAAGTCATATTTTTCAGCGCCGTGGTAACTTCGAACGGTCACTAAGCGAGCTCTTGTAAGCCGAGGACTACCTCTATTGATCGATCCTTCCTAGTTATGCCACGCCCCGAGAGCTTTCTTTGCAGGCCTTGCTAACCAAAGATGCTTAAGGACATTCAATGCGGATTAATCTACCGTGTGAATGCCATCGCTGGGGGAACTAATCCACCAGAGACTATTTTAAGCCCTGCTTTAAACTCCCATCAACTCTTCTGACCATGTTGGAACAATAAATAAATTGGCCAGGTAGGACGGCTTGCGTTTTAATTAATCTCTCAGCTGGCTAAAGGACCCCAGCAGTTTGCAAAGAGTGTTCTGACCCAGCTTTCCAAACACAACAAACCCTCTGAAATTAACTCAGAGATTCCTTTATTAGGAACGCCGGCAGCCCCGGCAAAAAGTTTCTCTCTCAACACAGGCTAAAAAGTCCGTCCATCTGGAAGATGAATAGTTGCCTGCCACATCTATTCATCTCCGCCCCCTGCCTTTTATCCCCAGAGCTAGGGAGGGGCTTTGTTAGCAGCAGTGGCTCTTCCGTCCTGAGGACCGGCCCATAGATTTCCACTGCTCTCCTCTCCTCTGCTTTCTGTGCATCCATGTGTTAGGCACTGGGCCCAGCTGTTCCTCCTCCTCCTCATCAGCCACCTCCAGACCTGGGGGCTGTTGACTCTCCATCTGAGGGCTGACGGACAGCCCAGGCTCAGCCTCCGTCTCTCTCTCTCTCTGCCAGCTCCATTCCCTCTTCCCCCTCAGAGCTCTCAGGTTGCCTGGATGCTGACCCCGACTCCCACACCTCCTCCTTATTCAGCTGCTGGAGGGGCCATCGGCCGACATGCCACAACGAAGAGCCTTTTTCACAGATTCCTTCCAGATATCACTCATTTTGGGGTCTTTCAGTCCTTGGCTCATGGCAGAGAGAAAATGGATCTGGGTCTCCATGTTCATTAAAAGCCCCCTCCCCAAATGCAGAGGATCATTGTCTTCCCGTGGCAAATGTTAAAATAGTCTCCAAGCCAGTCAGATAGCTGTCATTTTGTCTCACCTGTCAAACCGGGTTTTTCCCGCTTGGATGGCCGAGAGACCCTTTCGTCTATCGTGGAAAAAACACCTCGACAAAACCGCGAGGCTTTTGAGGGGCCTGTCACCTTTGGTGGGGAGATGATTAAAAAGATAGAGAGCTGGGATTAGCCCTGCCTGGTTCGGAACGGAGTTCGGTGGCAGCCAAGAAAAGCCAGCGCCGAAATCCCTGCCGAGTTAAGAACCAGGCAGACATGGAGCTGAAGGTAATTCGCTCCGATACGGATACTTTCCTTCTCAACTTTCTGCGGGGGAGGGGTGTGTGGGGGGTGTGAGATTTTTTTTTTAACCCTGTGCTTCTCCACGTTTTCATAGAAAGGAAAAAAGGAAAGGGGAAAGGAAAGGAAAGGAAAGGAAAAAGGGAAGGGAAGAATGGAAGGAAGGAAAAAGGGAAGGGAAGATAGAAGGGAAGGGAAAGATAAGAAAGGAAAGAAGGAAAGGAAAGGAAACAAGGAAGGGAAGGGAAAGGAAAGGAGGAAAGGAAAGGAAGGAAAATAGAAGGGAAAGGAAAGAAAGGAAAGGAAAGGAGAAAGGGAAGGGAAGAAGGAAAGGAAAGGAAAAAAGGAAAGGAAAGGAAAAAGGGAAGGAAAGGAAAGGAAGGAAGAAGAGAAGAGAAGATAGAAGGGAAGGGAAGGGAAAGAAATGAAAGGAGAAAGGAAAGAAAGAAAGGAAAGGAAACAAGGAAGAGAAGGGAAAGGAAAGGAAGGGAAAAGAGGAGAAGGGAAGACAGAAGGGAAGGGAAAGAAAGGAAAGGAAAGGAGAAAGGAAAAAAGGAAAGGAAAGGAAAGGAAAGGAAGGAAAAAAGAGAAGGGAAGATAGAAGGGAAGGGAAATAACAGAAAGGAAAGGAGAAAGGAAAGAAAAGGAAAGAAGGAAAGGAAAGGAAAAAGGGAAGGGAAGAATGGAAGGAAGGAAAAAGGGAAGGGAAGATAGAAGGGAAGGGAAAGATAAGAAAGGAAAGAAGGAAAGGAAAGGAAACAAGGAAGGGAAGGGAAAGGAAAGGAGGAAAGTAAAGGAAAGGAAAGAAAATAGAAGGGAAAGGAAAGAAAGGAAAGGGAAGGAGAAAGGGAAGGGAAGAAGGAAAGGAAAGGAAAAAAGGAAAGGAAAGGAAAAAGGGAAGGAGAGGGAAGGAAAGGAAAGGAAGGAAGAAGAGAAGAGAAGATAGAAGGGAAGGGAAGGGAAAGAAATGAAAGGAGAAAGGAAAGAAAGGAAAGGAAACAAGGAAGAGAAGGGAAAGGAAAGGAAGGGAAAAGAGGAGAAGGGAAGACAGAAGGGAAGGGAAAGAAAGGAAAGGAGAAAGGAAAAAAGGAAAGGAAAGGAAAGGAAAGGAAAGGAAAGGAAAGGAAAGGAAGGAAAAAAGAGAAGGGAAGATAGAAGGGAAGGGAAATAACAGAAAGGAAAAGAGAAAGGAAAGAAAAGGAAAGAAGGAAAGGAAAGGGGCTCTGCCTGACTTTACTTTGGATGAAATCTAAATAATAATAATAATAATAATAATAATAATAATAATAATAATAATAATAATAATAATTTTATTTATATACCGCCCATTCTCCCGAAGGACTCAGGGCGGTGTACAGCCAGAATTAAAATACAAATATACAAATATACAAGAAAGTTAACAAAGTGGGAATGGAGGCTTTAGTTAGGGTAGGGTCCATTAGGGTAGGATAGCTTGCCACCAGAAGTTGTGGGTGCTTCATCATTGGAGGTTTTTAAGAAGAGACTGGACAGCCAGTCTGAAATGGTATAAGTTCTCCTGCTTGAGCAGGGGGCTGGACTACAAGACCTCCAAGGTCCCTTCCAGCTCTATTCTAATTCAATTCTTGGGAGTAACAGGCCTCGGAAGGACGTTGGAAATACAGATTGCAATGCCTAGCTGGTTACATATTAGAGGGGGCGGTTCTTTGGGGGGGGGGGGCATTCTGCTTGCAAATTGGATATTCTGCAGCCGGAGGGTATTGAATCAACTCTCCTTTGAGCTGCGTTGGTGGTGAGCAGCAGATAACATGGATTTTGTAGCTTCTTAACTAACATAGTGGCTTTGTATTTTAATTTGACTTATTTTCTCTCTTTTAAAAGGATGTTCAGGCTCACTGGGACGCAGGGAATAGCTTTTTTCCTATCCTTGCATGGATGGATTTATAGCTTTTGTAAGCGCTTTTATAAGAGCCGAGGTGGCACAGTGGTTAGAGTGCAGTACTGCAGGCTACTTCTGCTGACTGCCGGCTGCCTGCAATTTGGCAGTTCAAATCTCACCAGGCTCAAGGTGGACTCAGCCTTCCATCCTTCCGAGGTGGGTAAAATGAGGACCCAGATTGTTGGGGGCAAGAGGCTGACTCTGTCAAACGCTTATAGAGGACTGTAAAGGCACTGTGAAGCGGTATATAAGTCTAAGTGCTGTTCCTTCCTTCCTTCCTTCCTTCCTTCCTTCCTTCCTTCCTTCCTTCCTTCCTTCCTTCCTTCCTTCCTTCCTTCCCAGTGATAAGAATGCAGTATTGCAGGCTAATTCTGTCGACTGCCAGGAGTTCATTCCTGATCGGCTCAAAAGTTGACTCAGCCTTCCGTCCTTTCGAGGTGGGTAAAACGAGGACCCAGATTGTTGGGGGCAAGAGGCTAACTCTGTAAACCGCTTAGAGAAGGCTGTAAAAGCACTGTGAAGGGGTCTATAACAGGGGTCCCCAACCTTTTGGACCTTAAGGGACCACTAAATTCATAATTTTAAATCCTGCGGACCACTAAGACTGCCTAATGACCGGCTGGGTGGGCGTGGCTAGGTGGTCATGTGACTGGGTGGGCATGGCCAACTCAATGTCAGTCACGTCGAGAGGCGCCTTGCTAGCCTCTATTCACCCCTCCCCTTCCCGCCTGGGCTCCTTAGGGCCCCAACAGGAAGCAGGAGTTGGAGCTAAGCAGCCACCATGAGAAAGAGTTGGCAAAACAGCTCAGTTCAAATTGGATCTGACCGAGAAGGAGGCTCAGTAGAAGCACCTCACTGAGGACTATGAGCATAGGCTTGCCAAGAGCCAAGAGGGAAGACCTGCAGGAGTGCAAGGCCAGGTACCGGCGCCTAGAGGCTCAGTGGACTGAGATGGTCAGCCAGTTCCAGGCCATGATTCAGTCCCACTGGAACGAGGCCCTCTGGCTCTTCGCCACCATCAGCACTTCCCTCCAGCCTTCGCCCAAAGCCCCACACCAGGAGGCTGAAGCAGACCTCAAGTCGGAATTTCTACCCCCCTCCGACCCGCACAAAAAGACCCCAAAGGGGGAGACTCTCTGCAGCAACACAAACGTATCATTGCGCCTATCCGGCCCAGGGGCCGTAGTTTGAGGACCCCTGATTTAGTGCAATATCAAAAATACAAATGATTTTTCTGCGGACCATCAAAATTTTCTTGTGGACCACCAGTGGTCCACGGATCACCAGTTGGTGGCCATTGGTCTATAAGTCCTTTAAGCAGTGGTGGAATTCAAATAATTTAACAACCGGTTCTCTGCCCTAATGACCAGCTCGGTAGGTGTGGCTCGGTACTCATGTGACCATGTGGGCATGGCCAACTCATGGCCATCACTTACGTCGATGGACGCTTCGTCTTAGCTGTTACAATGTAATAAGGGTTAACCAGAGAGGCAGTTTCTGTAAGCAGGGTAATAAAGATTAGGCTAGAAACAACACCAGAATGTTTCCTTCCTGCCTTCCTTACAGGATTAGCCTTGTAAAGTGGAAAAAAAGAAAATAAGATTTCTTCCAACAACCAGTTCTCCGAACTGCTTAGAAAGTTAACAACTGGTTCTCCCAAATAGGTGCGAACTGGCTGAATCCACCACTGAGTCTAAGTGCTATTGCTACTGCTACTTTAACATTCCTACACTGAAATGATAAACTGGCAGGAGATACGAAAAAAATTGTTAGTACAAATTGGGGTCTGGATTTATCTCTTTCGTGAACTCTAAACAACCGTTTCGCTTTACAATTTCCACCCCTTCTGACGTCAGGCCTCCTTGTAATGAACGTGTGTGCTATCATGCGATGCAAATATGTAACATGTTTCACTGCATGTGACTGATTTCCTATGCAAAGGAGAAGTTGCATTTTACCCTACCCAGTCAAGTTTCCTCTTGCGTTTTTCTTCGTTGTGTTAACTATTAAAAGGAATCTAAGATGGGACTCGGGGTTCTCGTAGGGAGATCCTACTTTATCAGGGTTCCCTAATAAACTGCTTTTAAATGATCTTCCAACTCGGTTGTTTATTGGGAAGGTAAACCGAGGCAGAACCTAGGGCCAGATTTGACTATCAGTGGAAACATCGCTTTGAATTTCCAGAATGTAATACGTGGGACCATCCTGTCCCAGTGAAGTTTGACCACAAGGAAGAGGGTCTTCCTGCACAATTTTCTTGCCCGAGGTGCCCTGCAGGCTGCCATGTCTTTTGTTGCTGGTTTGGGTAGCTCAGTAGAAGAGAGTTGGAAGGGACCTTGGAGGTTGTCTAGTCCAACCCCCTGCTTAGGCAGGAAACCCTACAACACTTCAGACAAATGGTTATCCAACCTCTTCTTAAAAACTTCCAGTGTTGGAACATTCACAACTTCTGGAGGCAAGTGGTTCCACTGACTAACTCTTCTCCCTGTCAGGAAATTTCTCTTCAGTTCTAGGTTGCTTCTCTCCTTGATTAGTTTCCATCCGTTGCTTCTTGTCCTGCCTTCTGGATGCTTTGGGGAATAGTTAGACCCCCCCTCTTTTCTTTGGGGCAGCCCCTCAGATATTGGAACATGCTATTATGTTAGCTTCCCTAGTCCTTCCTAGACATACCCGATTCTTGCAACTGTTGTTTATATGTTTTAGCCTCCAGTCCCCTAATCCAGTGGTGAAATCCAAATTTTTTTACTACCGGTTCGGTGGGCGTGGCTTGGTGGGCATGGTGTGGCTTGGTGGGCGTGGCTTAGAGGGAGTGGCAGGGGAAAGATACTGCAAAATCTCCATTCCCTCCCCACTCCAGGGGAAGGATACTGCAAAATCTCCATTCCCACCCCACTCTGGGGCCAGCCAGAGGTGGTATTTGCCAGTTCTCCGAATTACTCAAAATTTCCGCTACCGGTTCTCCAAATTACTCAAATTTTCCGCTATCGGTTCTCCAAACTATTCAAAATTTCCGCTACTGGTTCTCCGAATTACTCAAAATTTCTGCTACCGGTTCTCCAAACTACTCAAAACTTCCGCTACCGGTTCTCCAAATTACTCAAAATTTCTGCTACCGGTTCTCCAAATTACTCAAAATTTCTGCTATCGGTTCTCCAAACTACTCAAATTTTCCGCTATCGGTTCTCTGAACTACTCAAAATTTCCGCTATTGGTTCTCCGAATTACTCAAAATTTCTGCTACTGGTTCTCCAGAACTTGTCAGAACCTGCTGGATTTCACCCCTGCCC
This sequence comes from Arizona elegans, assembly GCA_022577455.1. Lineage (NCBI taxonomy): Eukaryota > Metazoa > Chordata > Lepidosauria > Squamata > Colubridae > Arizona > Arizona elegans. The sequence goes on from JAKOOJ010000023.1 coordinate 9,184,078, forward strand.
TAATCCTCTTGGTTGCTCTTCTCTGCACTCTTCTCAGAATCTCAACATCTTTATTTATAGTGTGGTGACCAAAACTGGATGCAAATATTCCAGATGTGGTCTTACGAAGGCCTTATAAAGTGGTACTCAGGTAGTCTTCTCTGTCTCTCCGGTCTTCCCCTCCCTTTTCTCCTCCAATGACTAATTAGAAATCTATTCATGTTGTGCCAATGTGGCTGGAAACTGCCAGCCGGTGCCAGCGTCAGCGGTTGGCACGCACTGTGCCATCTGCTGCTGCAGCCAACGGAGGCTCATTGCTTCCAGGGTGGCACTCAGGGAGCCCAGCTTCCCTTCCCAGGCCTGCCGTAAAACCAGTTGGATTAAAAATAAGAATTGGGCGGAGGGGAAGGGGCAGAGCCCAGCTGGTATGTCTGTGCAATTTCTGGCTGCTGCCATCCTCTTGCTGTGTGGCAAAGGGCACAAGAGTTCCTGCCACACCACAGCTAGTGAATGCAGGCCTTGTGTTATGAATCAAGGAATCGGGGTTCCCCCACCCCCATGCCAACTCAGTCCTACAGTGGTTAAAACTCCCATATTTGGGAACAATATGAAGCAAAACAAACCTCGGTTCGCCCTCCCCAGCAAGAATGATTGTGATGTCCCGTTGCCTGGAGGCCGTGCGGATCTGGATGGGGAGAAACAAGTTCAGACTCAACCCCTCCAAGACCGAGTGGCTGTGGCTTCCGGCGTCCCGGTATAGTCAGCTGGTACCATCACTGACAATTGGGGATGAGATCTTGCTCCCCACAGAGAGGGCCCGCAACTTGGGTGTCCTCCTGGATTCACGGTTATCTTTAGAAGATCATTTGACGGCCGTGGCCAGGGGTGCCTTTTATCAGGTTCGCCTGATCCACCAGTTGCGTCCCTTTCTGGATCGGGACGCCTTGCGCACGGTCACTCATGCCCTAGTTACCTCCTGTATGGACTACTGTAATGCTCTCTACATGGGGCTCCCCTTGAAAAGCACCTGGAGGCTCCAACTGGTCCAGAATGTAGCCGCGCGGGTGATTATGGGCGCAGCTCATTACGCCCATGTAACACCTCTCCTACGCGAGCTGCACTGGCTCCCGGTGGTCTTCCGGGTGCGATTCAAGGTGTTAGCTGTCACCTTTAAAGCGCTCCATGGCTTAGGACCTGGGTACCTACGAGACCGTCTTTTGCCACCAATAGCCTCCCACCAACTAGTTCGTTCTCACAGGGAGGGACTACTCAGGGTACCGTCAGTCAAATGATGCCGACTGGTGACTCCCAGGGGGAGGGCCTTCTCTGTGGGGGCTCCAACCCTTTGGAATGAACTGCCCCCGGAGATACAGAATATCCCTGATCTCCGTGCTTTCCGCCGTGCCCCTCAAGACCCTGATGTTCCAACAGGCGGGACTAAACATACGAACATGTGAATGATTTTTTAAATGTGATCTAATTCTGGGTTTTATTTAATTGACCAAACTATTAAGTAATAATTTTAATTAGCAATTTTATGATGTTTGCGTGTCTATATTTTTCTTGACTGTACACCGCCTTGAGTCCTACGGGAGAAAGGCGGTATAGAAATATAATAAATAAATAAATTATTCACAGGTAGACTGTCCCTGAAACAGTGGGCTCAAGGAAGGTGGTGGACCAGGGGTGAAATCTACTTACTTTCCCTACCAGCTTGGAAGTGCGCCCAGAGGCGGGTGGGCGGAACCTCGCACTCGCTACCAGTTCTCCAAACCACACTCCCAAACCGGTGCGAACCGGTAGCATTTGCACCCCTGCGTTGGACGCCAAACTATGAAAAAAACGTTCTTTTTAGTACATGCTGGCTTTTTATGCTGAACTTTTCATTTTCTTAGATTTGGGTTTTTTTGCGGGGGGGGGGGGGGGGAAGAGAAATCCTTCAGTCTGGTTTTCATCTGGGCCTGGAGCGCCCCCTCCTGTCCACATCTGTCTCGTGCCCTGGTAGTGATGCCAAAGATCCTGAGAAATTAGCCAAAAAATCACAGGACATTTCCCTTGGAGTGATTTGAGTGACCTTATGGATATGTGACTCGGGAGAGCAATTCCTTCTGCGTGGAATATCGTAAAGAAGCGAGTTTTATTATTAAACAAAATAGCAGCTTTGCTTTATTAGTGAAATGCTGCCGGTGGGGTTTAAATAGTATCCTATTTTTTTAAAAGAAAAAAAAAAATCAATGATAATTGTAATGGTTTTGAAGCTTACATTTAAGAAGCCAATAGAGAAATGATGAGATTCTATTCCTTAAATTAACCCATCCAGATTTCCAATTAAAACAAGAGATTTATCTCTGAAGTCCAAGGACTTCTCCTTTTTTTTTTTGTCTCCTTTTTTTTAAAAAAAAAAAACAGCTGTCCAAAAAATTGAGTCAAAATTTCGAAAACAAAAAGACAGCGAAAAGAAAATCAATTGGCTTCAGATTTGGGTTGTGTATTTAGGGAGGAAGTGTGTTTATTTATTTCAATCCACAAGCCTTCTTCTGAAATATTTCGAGTTATTTTTTGTGAATTGGTATCAGGGAGACTCCGTTCCTTCCGATTTCACCTCAGAAGAAAAGACACATTTATATAATTCTGTCACAAAGTGGGCTGCCCCCTAAGAAGAGGGAGCCAAGCTATTCTCCAAAGCACCTGAAGGTAAGACAAGAAGCAACGGGTGGAAACTCATCAAGGAGAGAAGCAACTTAGAACTAAGGAGAAATTTCCTGACAGTGGGGACAATTAACCAGTGGAACAACTTGCCACCAGAAGTTGTGAATGCTCCAACACTGGAAGTTTTTAAGAAGAGGTTGGATAACCATTTGTCTGAAGTGGTGGAGGGTTTCCTGTCTAAGCAGAGGGTTGGACTAGATGACCTCCAAGGTCCCTTCCAACTCTGTCTATTCTATTCTATTCTATTCTATTCTATTCTATTCTATTCTATTCCCCCTCATTTAGAAGAGAGAAGGATGGCTAACATATCCTACACACCGGTAAGAAACACAATATTTTAAAGGTAGTTTAAAAAGGTCAGCTACCTGTCTGCATCCAGGACAATAAAAAGCTTCTGCGTATGAATTTATGACCAATAAAATTTGCTGAGCACAGATTGACGGCGCCTTTGGTAGCTTATAAAGACATAAAAACCCAGCATCCCCCCTTCCACACTTCAATGCTTCGTTGAGTGGGAAAATGAGTGCCACAGAATCAGAGCAAAGTGGGGGATTTCGTATAATAAGATAAAAAAAAGGGAGGGGGGAAACGAATATGAACTAATATGAAGTGAGGGAAAGGAGAGGGGGGAGGATATAGAGCGGGGAGGGAGGAAAGAAGAGAGGAAGGAAGGAAAGGAAGGAAGGAAGGAAGGAAAGGGGAGGGAGGATGCAAGGGAGGGAAAGAGGGAGGAGGATAGAGCAAGGAAGAAGAGAGGATAATAAAGGAAGACAAGGAGGGAAGAAAGAAAAAAGGAAGGGAAGGAAGGAAGACAAGTGGGAAGGGAGGGAGGAAAGTGGAGAGGGAGGGAAGGAGGGAGGGAGGAGAAGGAAGGAAGGGAGGCAAGTGGGGAGGGAGGAGGGAAGGGAGGGGAAGGTGGATAGAGGGAGGATGGAGGGAGGGAAGAAAGAAAAAAGAAAAAAGGAAGGGAAGGAAGGAAGGCAATTGGGGATGGAGGTAGGAAAATGGAGAGGGAGGGAAGAAGGGAGGAGAAGGAAGGAAGGCAAGTGGGGAGGGAGGGAGGAAAATGGAGAGGGAGGGAAGGAGGGGAAGGAAGGAAGGCAAGTGGGGAGGGACGGAGGAGGCTAGAGAAAGGAGGGAGGGAGGACAATAAAAGAAGGAGGGAAGGAAGGAAGGCAAGTGCAGAGGAAGTGAAGGAGGGAAGGAAGGAGGGAAGAAAAAGAAAGGGGAAGGGAAGGCAACTGGGAATGAAAGGAAGGAAGGAAGGAAGAAGAGAGAGAAGGAAAGAAAAGTAAAATAGTTTCGGATCTTCTTTACAGACGTTATAAATACCATGATAAATTTACCTGTTCGTGGTTAGAACATAACTCTTCTTCTTTCTATAATCTAGTCTGTTGAATCATCAGAACCATAAACCATAAGTTCATTTTTTATTTCTGTTTCATGCATAAAACGTACAGGTTTCTGGTTTCTGGCCAGCCAGAAATATAGATCTACTGCCTTTTCTGGGTTCAATTTTGCCACCTCAGCAAATTCCAGCATCTTCACCCACTGAGGATAATACTAAATCCTCCCATCTTTGCGCATACAATAACGTCGGTGCAGTTATAGGCAATCCTCAAATTCATTTAGTGACTGTTTGAAGTTACAACGGGATTGAAAAAAAAGTGATTTATGACCGTTTTTCACACTTACAACCGTTGTGCGCATCCCCCGCGGTCATGTAATCAAAATTCAAATGCTTGGACACGGGTTCATATTTATGACGGTTGCAGTGTCCCGGGGGGTCACATGATTTCCTTTTGAAACCTTCTGACCCATCAAAATCAACGGGGAAGCCAGATTCCCTTAACAACCGGGTTGCTAACTTACCAACTTCAGTGATTCGCTTAACAACTGTGGCAAGAAGAGTCGTAAAATGGGGCAAAACTCACTTAACAAATCTTTCACTTAACAACAGAAATGTTGGGCTCAATTGTGGTCCTGTCATGCCCCTGTCAGAGTCTGAATCTGAGATGGAATTGGCTGTGGAGGAAACTGGGGAAGGGCGAAGTCAGGCTGGGCAGAGCAGGAGAGAGGTAGAACAAGGGAGAGGGGGGTTCAGATGAAGACCAAGGCCCACCCCCTTCTCATCCAGGGGTGAAATGCTCCCAGTTCGGACCGGCTCGGGCGAGTAGGTAGCGATGGCGGCGGGCAGTTTGGAGAACCGGTAGCAAAAATCCCTGCCCCCGTCCCCCCATGCCCAGCTGAGCCGCGCGATCATCAGAGCCTTTTTTTCCTTTTAAATGGCTCTGACGATCCCAGCTCTGACGATCCCAGCTGGGTTGTCTGCTAATCAGGCAACTCAGCTTGGATTGTCAGACCCATTTAAAAGAAAAAAAGTTTTTTTTCTCCCCCCCCCCCCCCCCCCAGCCTCCAACTGGCTTACCTTAGCTGCTGGTCGCAACGCCTGCCTTGCTTCGCTTGCTGTAATACCTGCAATTCATTGCATCCGCAAGCAACTGAATCTCCCTGTCTGCAATCAAGCTCATCGGTGAGCAGCTCTATCTGCAACTTTAAGACTTGTGGACTTCAACTCCCAGCAAAGCTGGCTGAAGAATTCTGGGAGTTGAAATCCACAAGTCTTAAAGTTGCCAAGGTTGGAGACCCCTGTTCTATTGGGTAAGTTTTTCCCCCTTTGAAAACTTTAAAAAAAATAGTTAATTGGAATTTTTGTTAGTTGTTCTTTTTTTAGACCTAGCCATTTAAAGTTTAGGAAGTTTTAAATTTAGCTGCTTTTATATAAAAATAAAAATAAATTAAAATAAAATAATATTTGTGCAGCTTTCTGAGATTTAGTGTGTTTCTGTAGTGTTTCACTCTAACTACACGAACACACAAAATCTCACAAAGCTGTATGTGGAATTTTGTGTGTGTAAAGTGTGAAAGTTGGTTTTTTTGGGCTTTTTGTGGCTGTGTGAGGTTCCTGCTTGTTGTGGGGCCATTTTGGGTCTAGCACAGCTGCTTTTACATTGTGGGTGAGCCAGTTGTGTTGTGTTGTGTTTTGTAGGTTAAAAAAGGGCAAAGAAGTGACATTGACTTGGCCACGCCCACCCAGTCACCTTACCACCAAGCCGCGCCACTAATTAAGCCACGCCCACAGAACCAATAGCAACAATTTTTAGATTTCTTATCCTAGGGCATGCAGGGAAGAACGCAGAAGAGAGCAATGTGGGTTGCGTGGCTTACGCGGAAGGAAAGGGCCCTGATTCCATTCACAAAGCACACCTGGGGATGGAGTTTAAAGGAGAGGCAGTTGGGAGGGGCGTTCGTCGGGAACAAAAGCTGAATTCATCTAGTGTTGAGAGTTGTGGCCAACATTCCCGGCATTCCTCCTGACTGTTTGAATTATTGCCGTGCTTCTGTGTGCTTATCCTGTCTTGCTGGAATTATTCCCGTGATATTTCCCTTCTGGGACTCCTTATCTTGCCCTGCTGGAGTGATTGATTTGCAGTCATTCTGCTTGCAGCATTTGGACTGGAGTATCTGCGGACAGAAGCTGCTGCAGGTTTGTGGGAGAGTTTATCTCCAGGCCGGAGAGTAAATGGGACATTGGGGGCAAAGTTGGTGCCAATAAAAAATTCTAATAAAAGTGCCAATAAAAGTTCTCTGGCTGTGTTGCTTTTGTGCCACGCCCCGGGTCATCACAGGTCCTAAGGCGAGGACTTTCTGCATTATGCATAAAAGCAAAATCCCATGATGATTTGTCCAAGATGAATTAAAAGAAAAACCTTTTAATTAATCTTGACGGTCAAAGCGAAGGAATTTTTATGCACCCCTGGGCAAACCAACTAGCAATGTCTCCACTGTTTTTAAATTAACAGCCAAAGCTGTTGCAAAGAGACCTTGAAATGACATCCCTGATCTTCTTTCCTTCTTTGCAGCACGGAAAATGGTTGATCACGAGTCAAGATGCTGACCATGAATCCAAGTTCTGATCAACAAGGATTGGGAAGGGGAGCCTGGAATGTAACTTAGTCCATAGGGGATTGAGAGGGATTGGTATACGTACATGCAGATACAAAAAAGATATAAAAAAGATGCTAAATTATATGGTTTTCACTTAGAAAACACAGAGCTGGATAGGATACTCACAGGAACAGTGGATAAATTAATTTTTAAAATCTATAATTTTTTACTTGGCATTGAACTAGAGGAGGAGCAAGTAAAGGAAACAGTGATAGCCTGGGCAAAGATATTCAATAGATTTAAATAAATTGCAACAGTTATGGGAAAGGAATTATAAACTAACAATGTCCACTACATGTACATCTCCACCCCAGACCACCCCAATGATGCCCTTGATGTGATGTCTTGCTGACTGGAGGCCGTGCGGGTCTGGATGGGGAGAAATAGGCTCAGACTCAACCCCTCCAAGACTGAGTGGCTGTGGTTCCCGGCGTCGCGATATAGTCAGCTGGCGCCATCGCTGACTATTGGGGATGAGTCTTTGCCCCCCACAGAGAGGGCTCGCAATCTGGGCGTCCTCTTGGACGCATGGCTGACTTTAGAAGAACATATGACGGCCGTGGCCAGGGGGGCTTTTTATCAGGTTCGCCTGATCCGCCAGTTGCAGCTCTTTCTGGATCGCAACGCCTTGCGTACAGTCACTCATGCTCTTGTCACCTCCCGACTGGACTACTGAAATGGTCTCTACATGGGGCTCCCCTTGAAAAGCACCCGGAGGCACCAGCTGGTCCAGAATGCAGCTGCAACTCGTGCCCACGTGACGCCCCTCCTGCGTGAGCTGCACTGGCTCCCAGTGGTCTTCCGGGTGCGATTCAAGGTGTTGGTTACCACCTTTAAAGCGCTCCATGGCATTGGACCTGGATACCTTCAAGACCGTCTTCTGCCACCAGTAGCTTCCCACGGGCCAGATCGCTCCCACAGAGAGGGTCTCCTCAGGATGCCATCGGCCAAATTATGTCGGCTGGCGACACCCAGGGGGAGGGCCTTCTCTGCGGGAGCCCCTGCCCTTTGGAATGAACTGCCCCCAGAAATTCATAAAATCTCTGATCTCCGTGTATTTCGCTGTGCCCTCAAAACCTTGTTGTTCCGCCAGGCTGGGCTATCAATGTAAACTTTTTAATTGGTTTTTAAAATGGGATTTAAATTTGGGGTTTTAAAATTGAGCCTATCATTTAATAATTTTAAATTTTGTTTTGTCTTGTGCTTTTAATCAGGCTGTACACCACCCTGAGTCCTTCGGGAGAAGGGCGGTATAGAAATAAAATAAATAAATAAATAAATAAAATAAATAAATAAGGAAAATCAATATAAAATGTTTTATAGGTGGCATATGCCTCTTGAGAAACTGGCAAAAATGTTTAAAGATAAATCAGCTAAATGTTGGAAATGTCACCAGTTACCAAGTTCTTATTACCATATATGGTGGACATGTCCAGAAGCTAAAAACTATTGAAATAAAATCAAGACATGGTTGGAAGAAATGATACAACAACGTATTGATTTAAAACCGGAACTGTTCCTATTGGGTATCCTGCCAGAAAAAATTAGCAAAGAAAATATTTGATTATAAGGCTGCGGGGATCGCCAAAGCACAAAGCTGCCAATCACCACCCGAAAACATGACGCATTTGGAGGCTGAAAATGTGATGCACAGTGCCCAAAATGGCTACCCAGAACAGCTGCTGCCTTCTCTCACCCCTTCCGCACTTCACCTGCTTTAGTCACTGGAGCTTCCTCTGACAATCAGCTGTGCTTTTGAAGCTTTTTGTCACCCCCAACATGAGCGAAGCGAACTTCTGTGCTTTGCCTGCTTTTCTAATTGCTGCTCTCTCCGATGATCAGCTGTGCTTTAGAAGCTGTTTTTCAGCCCCAACGCGAGCGAAGCAATCTTCCGTGCTTTGCCTGCTTTTCTAATTGCTGCTCCCTCCGACGGTCAGCTGTGCTTTAGAAGCTGTTTTTCAGCCACAACGCGAGTGATCTTCCGTGCTTTGCCTGCTTTTCTAATTGCTGCTCTCTCCGATGATCAGCTGTGCTTTAGAAGCTGTTTTTCAGCCCCAACGCGAGCGAAGCGATCTTCCGTGCTTTGCCTGCTTTTCTAATTGCTGCTCCCTCCGATGGTCAGCTGTGCTTTAGAAGCTGTTTTTCAGCCACAACGCGAGTGATCTTCCGTGCTTTGCCTGCTTTTCTAATTGCTGCTCTCTCCGATGATCAGCTGTGCTTTAGAAGCTGTTTTTCAGCCCCAACGCGAGCGAAGCGATCTTCCGTGCTTTGCCTGCTTTTCTAATTGCTGCTCCCTCCGACGATCAGCTGTGCTTTAGAAGCTGTTTTTCATCCCCAACCAGCCCCAACCTCAAAACCAGCGAGCGAACTAATGTGCTGAAGTTGACCAGGCTAAAGACGCTAGCCAGATGAATACGTGGTAGGCAGAATTCCCCCCCCCCTATTTTCCTCCCCAAAAACTAAGGTGTGTCTTAGACTCCAAAAAATGTGGTAAATACAAATATTTGCAAGATACTCGCCAGCACATGATTTATTGAGCTTTTCCACCCCCGGTAGGCCAACTATGGATAAATCCAAGAAAAAAAAAGTTTCAGAAGAAAACAGAATGTTTAATTCAACTATATATGCTGGTTCTGTGGCCACTCAGGAAATAGTCATGCACAGGAAAGGTTTTGTGGCTCCCGGTGTTTTCTTTTCTGTGGAAAAAGAAATGGCTCTTTGGGTGTTTAAAGTTGCCGACCCCTGATCTAGATATTAAAAAATGGGTGTCTGAGAAAGAACATGGTACATAGGAGTGTAGTTAGGAATAAGTGTTTGTGGGAATGCACACCGAGTGTCATCTGCTTAAAGAATACATATCTACCCATCTTCTTTCCTTCTTTGCAGCAAGGAAATGGGTGACCACGAGTCAAGATGCTGATCATGAATCCAAATTGCGACCAACAAGGACTAGGAAGGTGAGGCTGGAACGTAGGTAATGTTAAGAGTTTTGCTTCTTGGTATCTTGTGTGTATCAGAGTAACCTGAGAATCGTGTAGTCTGGGTCTGTTTTTGAAGCAGGCAACTCAGGAGGATCCTCTTCTTGACTCAAGAGACTCCCGTAAAAAGTGCCTCAACCAGTTGTCTTCCTTCAGTTGACTGCACATTGCTAAAGGAAGACCCACGTTTTCTCTTTGTTCCACCGACCTCTTGATCTGACACAATTCATGCGGCCAGGGCAGAGACAGAGAGATACAGAGAGAGGGAGAGAGAGAGAGACATAGAGAGATTCAGAGAGAGGGAGAGAGAGAGAGACACAGAGAGATTCAGAGAGAGGGAGAGAGAGAGACACACAGAGAGATACAGAGAGAGGGGGAGAGAGAGAGACATAGAGAGATACAGAGAGAGGGGGAGAGAGAGACATAGAGAGAGAGAGAGAGAGAGAGAGATACAGAGAGAGGGAGAGAGAGACACAGAGATACAGAGAGAGGGAGAGAGAGAGAGACACAGAGAGATACAGAGAGAGGGGGAGAGAGAGACATAGAGAGATACAGAGAGAGGGGGAGAGAGAGACATAGAGAGATACAGAGAGAGAGAGAGAGAGATACAGAGAGAGGGAGAGAGAGACACAGAGATACAGAGAGAGGGAGAGAGAGAGAGACACAGAGAGATACAGAGAGAGGGGGAGAGAGAGAGACATAGAGAGATACAGAGAGAGGGGGAGAGAGAGACATAGAGAGATACAGAGAGAGAGAGAGAGAGATACAGAGAGAGGGAGAGAGAGACACAGAGATACAGAGAGAGGGAGAGAGAGAGAGACACAGAGAGATACAGAGAGAGGGGGAGAGAGAGAGACATAGAGAGATACAGAGAGAGGGGGAGAGAGAGAGACATAGAGAGATACAGAGAGAGAGAGAGATACAGAGAGAGGGAGAGAGAGAGAGACATAGAGAGATTCAGAGAGAGGGAGAGAGAGAGACACAGAGAGATACAGAGAGAGGGGGAGAGAGAGAGACATAGAGAGATACAGAGAGAGGGGGAGAGAGAGACATAGAGAGATACAGAGAGAGAGAGAGATACAGAGAGAGGGAGAGAGAGACACAGAGATACAGAGAGAGGGAGAGAGAGAGACACAGAGAGATACAGAGAGAGGGGGAGAGAGAGAGACATAGAGAGATACAGAGAGAGGGGGAGAGAGAGACATAGAGAGATACAGAGAGAGAGAGAGAGAGAGAGATACAGAGAGAGGGAGAGAGAGACACAGAGATACAGAGAGAGGGAGAGAGAGAGAGACACAGAGAGATACAGAGAGAGGGGGAGAGAGAGACATAGAGAGATACAGAGAGAGGGGGAGAGAGAGACATAGAGAGATACAGAGAGAGAGAGAGAGATTCAGAGAGAGGGGGAGAGAGACACAGAGAGATACAGAGAGAGGGGGAGAGAGAGAGACATAGAGAGATACAGAGAGAAGGGGAGAGAGAGAGACATAGAGAGATACAGAGAGAGGGGGAGAGAGAGACATAGAGAGATACAGAGAGAGAGAGAGAGAGATTCAGAGAGGGGGAGAGAGACACAGAGAGATACAGAGAGAGGGGGAGAGAGAGATACAGAGAGAGGGGGAGAGAGAGACATAGAGAGATACAGAGAGAGAGAGAGAGAGAGATTCAGAGAGAGGGGGAGAGAGACATAGAGAGATACAGAGAGAGAGAGAGAGAGAGATTCAGAGAGAGGGGGAGAGAGACACAGAGAGATACAGAGAGAGGGGGAGAGAGAGACATAGAGAGATACAGAGAGAGAGAGAGAGAGATTCAGAGAGAGGGGGAGAGAGACACAGAGAGATACAGAGAGAGAGAGAGAGAGATTCAGAGAGAGGGGGAGAGAGACATAGAGAGATACAGAGAGAGGGGGAGAGAGAGAGACAGAGAGAGACATAGAGACAGAGAGAGGGGGGAGGGAGGGAGGGAGGGGAGAGAGAGATATGTCAAAAGGATTTTGTGGTTTCCCGGTGTTTTTTAGCAATTGGTTCTCTGCCCTAATGACCGGCTGGGTAGGCGTGGCTGGGGGGGGGTCATGTGACTGGTGGAAGTGAGTGACATCGAGTTGGCCATGCCCACCCAGGTTTTGTGGCTCCCGGTGTTTTCTTTTCTGTGGGAAATGGGTCCAAATGGCTCTTTGAGTATTTAAGGTTGCAGACCCCTGGTCTAGTCCAACTCCCTGCTCAAGCAGGAGACCCTATACCGTTTCCGACAGGTGACTGTCCAGTCCCTTCTTTAAAACCTCCAGGGATGGAGGACCTACGACTTCTGTTCCCCTAGTTAATTGTCCTCAACCAACTAGTGGAACAGCTGATGAACCGTAGGTGTTGAAGATACCTGCTTGAGTAATGAAAGATCTGCAATCAAAAACCCACGTTCAGAAAATATCAACCATACAACCTCTTTGGTTCTTTTTCCGTTTTCTTTGGTCCTTGTTTTGTTCTTCTATTGTCATCATCAGGGTCTCAGTGCCCTATTTTGGTGGCACGAAAAGAAAGCACAGTGAGGCTCATTGTCATAACGGGGTTGTTCTGTTTGTTATTCTTGGTGCCCAGTTGTAGGTGCCCAGCGTCTTGGTGATCAAGGGGTATACAAGGTGAAAATGAAAGGATTACTTCTGGATTTGGTTAGGACCAGTGGTGAAATCTAAAATTTGTTACTACCGGTTCTGTGGGCGTGGCTTGGTGCTGGTGGGGGTAATGTGACTGGGTGGGCATGGCCATTTTTTTTTTTTAAACTTTTAAAACCATTTTTTCTACAAAGTGCTTTCAAAAGGCTCTGACGATCCCAGCTGAGTTGCCTGATCGGCAGAGGCTTTTTTTCTTTTAAATGCCTCTGACGATCATGCAACTCAGCTTGGATCGTCAGAGGCATTTAAAAGGCATTTTCTTTTAAAAGAAAAAAAGCCTCTGCTGATCAGGCAACTCAGCTTGGATTGTCAGAGGCATTTAAAAGAAAAACAGGGGTTTTTTTCTTTTAAATACCTTTGAAGATCCCAGCTGAGCCGTGCGATCATCAGAGGCTTTTTTTTTTACTTTTAAAAGCATTTTTTTGGCGGAAGAGGTTGTAGAAAAAATGCTTTTAAAAGTTTTTTAAAAAAGCCTCTGATGAGTTGGGCGGCTCAACTGGGCATGGGGAGGCGGGGTGCAGGGATTTTTGCTACCGGTTCTCCGAAACACCCGCCTCCATCTCTACCGGATCGGGCAATCTGGTCCGAACCGGGAGCATTTCACCCCTGGTTAGGGCACTCCCAGGATTGTGGTGCCCATCACCAAGCTACCTTCTCTCCCGACCACGGTGTTGTTTTTTTTTTTTTAACCAACTCATAAACCACTTTTCCGTGAAACCTTAGTGCCACCAGATGGCCTGAAATGGTGTTACTTTCTGCCATTGAACTATTCTACTTCTTTCGTGGTGGGATTTATTTAAAACCAAAGCCGGAGAAGTTTTGAAGGTCTATAACCAGAGGTGGTATTCAGCCAGTTAATTTTAAACTGGTCCATAACTAAGTTACTTGTCCTCCTTCGGGCAAGACGTGTTCTCTGAACAAACCAGGATCTGTGCCCAGAACGTCTCTTTGGTCTTCTGAGATGAATTTCTCTTTGTGTGTTCAGATCGGCGATTCCCAACAGGGCTGCACGCAGAGAATTCTTGATCTATATCGCTTATTCCCTTGAGCTTGATGTTTGGAAGAGGGCTAATATGTCACTTTGGCAGATGGGGGGGGGAGTCATTTAGGCCTGCCCGCCCCCCCCTGGCCCCCCAAGACACGTTCAGTCACAAGGACCAAGCAGGAAATAGGCCTCTGTTTTATAAATCACTAGAACATAGAAAAGTAGAGTTGGGAGAAACTTGGAAGTCATCTAGTCCAACCCCGATCAGGAGAGTCTACACCTGTGATGGCAAACCTATGGCACGTGTGCCACAGGTGACACGCAAAGCCATATCTGTGGGCACACGAGCGTTGTCCTAGCTCAGCTCCAGCACGCGCTGGCCACCTGATTTTCAGGAGTCAGGAAACGGGCTGTTTCCGGCCTCCAGAGGGCCTCCGGGGGGGGGGGAATGCCGTTTTTGCTCTCCCCAGGCACCAGAGGCTTTCTAAGAGCCTCTTTCTAGGCTCCTAAACTTTCTAGGACAGTGAAAAATGGCCCTTCTGGGTCCACCGGAAATTGGGAAACAGGCTGTTTCCAGCCTCTGAAAGGCCTCTGTGGGGAGGAGCCGTTTTTGCTCTCTCCAGGCTCCAAGAAAGCCTCTGGAGCCTGGGGAGGGCGAAAAACGGGCCTACTGGGCCCACCGTGCCATCGCGTGCCGAAAGTGGTGGAGCGTGGGGGGATAACACGTACATGTGCGGGGAGCGTGGGGGAGTAATGCACGTATGTGCGGGGGGCGGGGCACATTGAATTATGGATGTGGGCACGCACACACGCAAACCCCCGCGCTCTCCCCGCTTTTGACACACGACGGCAAAAAGATTAGCCATCACTAGTCTGCACCATTTTAGGCAAATGGCTGTCCAGTCTCTTCTTAAAAGCCTCCAGTGATGGAGCAGCCACAACTTCTGAAGGCAGGCTCTTCTACTAATTGGTTGTTCTCACCGGTAGGAAATTTCTCCTTAATTCTAGGTTGCTTCTCTCCTTGGTTAGTTTCCATCTATTGTTTCCTGCCTTGCCTTTTAGCGCTTTGGAAAATAGCTTGAACCCCTCGTCTTTGTAGCAAAGATTGGAAGACTGCCATCATGTCACCCCTGGTCCTTCTTTTCATTAAAGCAGCTATAGCCAATTCCTGCAATTGTTCTTCGTACGTTTTAGCCTCCAGATCAGAAGAATATAATAATATCCTATTACTGTAATTATAATAATAATACAACAATATATAATATAATAATTATAAGCTCATAATATTCTCAGAATAAGCAGAATTAAAGTAAGATTTTTCAACGTAGCTACAAGGGCCGGGGTGGGATTCAGCCAGTTCGAACCAGATGTTAATTTTAATCTGGTTCGGCGAACCGGTTGTTCCAAGGACTGGCTGACCCCGCTCACCCTGCCCCTCCCTTCCCAAGAATCTCCACGCGTCCTGTTTTGGATGCCAAGTAAGTGCAGGGCACACACGGAGGCTCTGGGAAGGCGAAAAACGGTCCTACCGGAAGTCTAGAAAGGGGCCTGTTTCCGGCCTCCGGAGGGCCTCAGGTGCCCAGGGGAGGCCGTTTTCGCCCTCCTGGAGGCTCCAGGAAAGCCTCTGGAGCCTGGGGAGGACGAAAACCGGGCCTACCTGGAGGCCGGAAATGGACCCATTTCCGGACTTCAGGTAGGCCCGGTTTTGGCCAAGGCCTACCTTCCGGTAGGCCGGAAACGGGTCCATTTCCGGCCTCCAGAGGCTGCACGAAGCGACCTGGTTGTTACAACCGGGGAATCCCACCATTGTACATCAAAGCAAATGAGAAATAACAATAAAAGCATTTTCCTTTTCAAACCCAACAATCTCTATCCTGGAGGACGAAATTATGGATGCTGTCTCACCCTGTTCTGTATCTCTCAGCAACATCCTTTGTCCATTTTTAAAAGACAATTCCTCCGCTCGGGAGTTGGGTTCTGTGCATGGCACTGAGACAGACCCATCTTGTGAGAAAATGTCCTCACTGTAAATGGTCACTAAACAAACAGTCGTTAAATTAGAACTTTCTGTAAAAACAGAAGCAGAAAGAAATATATTCCTGTTTGGAGCCTATCAACAATAAAGGCCTTGGCCAAATCTGTTTCCAGATTGTTCTTTTCCTTAGCTGACCACCCAGGACCTGGGAGGTTTAAGAAATATATATATATTTACATACTTTTTGAAGAAAATAGTCAACATTTTAAGCCAACAAGCAATTCAAAATGTATTTACCTTCTAGAGAGCATACTTCTTAAAATGCTGTAGTGCACTTTATACCGATCAAAAGTTGCATTTAAATATTTATTCCTAGGAAACGCTCTCTTTTGATCGATGTAAAATACATACCGAGGCTCACATCTCGGAAGGAAAATAGCATTTCCTTTCTCTCAGATTGTGGAAAACACTTGAAATGAAATGAAATTATACGTGGAAAAGGGGACTTGTGGAAAATCAAAAGAAACAGTTCTGCCTTGTTTGTTCTTTTTTTTTTTTCCTGTTCTCATCTCAGCAGGAAGAAAAAGAAAGTGTTAACCCTTTTCTTTTTAGAGAAAAACGAAAGAACTGCTGACATTCTTTTCGATGAAATAAAGATAAATACTCTAAAGTATTTAGACTAGGCTAACCTTTTTGCCATCGTGTGCCAAAAATGGGGAGAGAGCGAGGGGTTTGCGTGCATGTGTGCCCACACTCATAATTCAATGCGCCCCCCCCGCACATGTGCGTGTGACTCCCCCGCGCTCTCACCGCTTTTGGCACTCAATGGCGCGATGGGCCCGGTAGGTCCATTTTTCGCCCTCCCCAGGCTCCAGAGGTTTTCTTCGAGCCTGGGGAGGGCGAAAACGGCTTCCCCACCCCCGCAGAGGCCCTCCAGAGGCCGGAAATAGCCTGTTTCCTGACTTCTGGTGGGCCCAGAACGGCCGAAAATCAGGTAACCAGCGTGTGCATGTGTGCTGGTGCTGAGCTAGGGCAACGCTCACGTGCCCACAGATATGGCTCCGTGTGCCACCTGTGGCATGTGTGCCATAGATTCACCATCATGGCTCTAGGAAAACGCAGCCTAAAGAGCAGATAAATAGGTTCTGATAAAAACGGGCCTGGTGGTTCAGCAGACTGATAGCATTGTGATTAACACCAGCTGTCTGCAATTACTGTAAGTTCGAATCTCCCCAGGCTCAAGGTTGACTCAGCCTTCCATCCTTTCTAAGGTAGATAAATTGAGGACCCAGTTTGTGGGGGCAATAAGCTGACTTTGTATAAAATATACAAAAGTATGACTGCTATTGCTTAACGCATTGTAAGCCGCCCTGAGTCTCCGGAGAAGGGCGGCATATAAATCAAATTAAAAAAAAAAAAAAGAAATATTTTTTTTAACTCATGGCTTCAATCATAATTTAATGCCCTCCGTGCCCGCCCCCCCCCCACGCATGTGCACATGCACGCAACCCTCTCCCCCACTCTGTTTTGGGCCTAGCAGGCCTCACTGAAGCCTCTGGAGGCCGGAAATGGTCCATTTCCCGACTTCCAGTGGGCCCTGCAGGCCCCTTGTTTGCCCTCCTCAGGCTCCAGAAGCTTTCTTGGAGCCTGGGGAGGGCAAAAACAGCCTCCCCATTCCCCAGGAGGCCCTCTGGAGGCCAAAAACGCCTTCCCAGAGCCTCCGTGTGAGCCCTGTACTTACCTGTCATCTGAAACAGGCTGTGTGGAGACTCCTGGGAGGGGAGGGGCAGCCGAAAATCAGCCGGCTGGCACGCGCACGAACACTGGAGCTGAGCTAAGGCAACGCTCGCATGCCCACAGATACGGCTCCATATGCCACCTGTGGCACGTGTGCCATAGGTTCACCATCATGGCTCTAGGAAAACGCAGCCTAAAGAACAGATAAAAAGGTTCTGATAAAAAGGAATATTTTTTTTAATTCACGGCTTCAAACCATGGGTGAAATGGTACCGGTTTGCTCCTGTTCGGGCAAACCGGTATGAATAAAAACTAACGGTTCGGGCGAACCGGTAGTAAAAAAAATGCTTTAAAAAGAAAAAAAAAAAGTTGGGCATCCCCACCCAGTCACATTAACCCACCCATCAAGCCACTCCCACAGAACCGGTAGCAAAAAATTTTTGCATTTCACCACTGCTTCAAATCCATTGCGAACCGGTAGTAAAGGTAAGTAGAACCCACCCCTGCCCTGCAAGGGTTAGAAAAGGGTTAGAGCCGAAGTGGTGCAGTGGTTAAGAGTGCAGTACTGCAGCTACTTCAGCTGACTGCTAGTTCAGCAGATCAGCGGATCAAATCTCACCGGCTCAAGGTTGACTCAGCCTTCCATCCTTCCGAGGTGGGTAAAATGAAGACCCAGATTGTTAGGGGGCAATATGCTATTTAGTATACTGTCTTTGGGGTAAGCCGCCCAGAGTCCTTGGAGAGTGGGTGGCATAGAAATATGACTAATAAAATAAATAAATAAAATAATAAAAAAGAGGGGAGAACCTGCTCAACATTTTGAGTTTAGAATGGCACCTGAGAGTAATTTTGCTACCTTAAGAATGCTTGTACTAAGAGAAAATGTGCATAGCTAGATGGATGGATGACACACAGGTGACAGACAGATAGATGGGTGGATAGATAGGTAGATGCATGGATGCATGGATGGATGGATGGATGGATGGATGGATGGAAGGAAGGAAGATACACACATCGAGAGATGATGGATGGATGGATGGATGGATGGATAGATGGATGGATGGGTAGATGATAGATAGATAGATAGATAGATAGATAGATAGATAGATAGATAGATAGATAGCTATGGTAGAGGTGATAGAGATGATTTATAGATAGATATAGATATATAGTAGATAAAGATATAGATATAGGTAATTTACCTATACAATTTACAACAGCTCGTTTAGTGTTGGACATTACCACAGCACTGAAAAAAGTGACATGACTGATTTTCACACTTATAATTTCTGCAGCATCCTTCTGGATATGTAATCAGAATTCAGAAAAATACGGTAATTTTGCTACCTTAGGAATGCTTGTACTAAGAGAAAATGTCCATAGCTAGATGCATGGATGGAAGATACACACACACATACAGAGAGAGAGAGAGAGATGATGGATAGATGGGTGGATAGATAGGTGGATGGGTGGGTAGATGGATGGATAGATAGGTAGATGATAGATAGATAGATAGATAGATAGATAGATAGATAGATAGATAGGATTTGGATTTGGATTTGGATTTGGATTTGGATTTGGATTTGGATTTGGATTTGGATTTGGATTTGGATTTAAGTGGGGAAAACCTTGGGTCCTTCAGAGTCAGGTTTTCACCAGCTGTGCCAATATGGCATTCCTAATAAATTCTTACTTTGAAGAAACTCCAGGCCTCAGAGGTTTGATTTAGTTGGGTCAGTTACTTGGAACCAGTGGTGAAATATAAAATTTGTTACTACCGGTTCTGTGGGCGTGGCTTGGTGGGGGTGGGGGTAATGTGACTGGGTGGGCGTGGCCAATTTTTTTTTTTTTTACTTTTAAAAGCATTTTTTCTACAACCTCTTCGGCGAAGAGGTTGTAAAAAAAATGCTTTCAAAAGGCTCTGACGATCCCAGCTGAGTTGCCTGATCGGCAGAGGCTTTTTTTTCTTTTAAATGCCTCTGATGATCACGCAACTCAGCTTAGATCGTCAGAGGCTTTTAAAAGAAAAAAAGGGGTTTTTTTCTTTTAAAAGCCTTTGACGATCCCAGCTGAGCTGCGCAATCATCAGAGGCTTTTTTTTTTTTACTTTTAAAAGCATTTTTTCGGCCGAATAGGTTGTAGAAAAAATGCTTTTAAAAGTAAAAAAAAAAAGCCTCTGATGATTGTGTGGCTCAGTTGGGCATGGGGGGGGCGGCAGGGATTTTTTGCTACCGGTTCTCCGAACCACCCGCCTCCATCGCTACCGGATCGGGCGATCCGGTCCGAACCGGGAGCATTTCACCCCTGCTTGGAATCCTAACACCAAACGTTTGCTTCTCTTGCGGGGAGAGGGGTCCCATTGGCGCCGAAAGCAGACCTTTCCGAATTTTAACCCCAAATAACCTTTTATTTTTTTCCATTTCTTGCTCCACGTTCAGCTCCATCTGGAGTACGTCATTCTCCGCGAACCCTTAAAGGATGCCCTTCTTTAAGATTTTTCTGTGCTTTGTTCAAATTTTGGGGTGTGGAGTTATCTAAGGTTGGGCTTTTATTTTTATTTATTTATTTATGGTATTTTATGCTATTTTTCTTTGCGGTTCAAATGAGTTATTTTGGAACGAAAAAAAAAAAAAAGGAACCAGAAAGACAACAAGGACAACCTTCAGCTTGGCTTATTGGCTCGCTGTCTTGCAAACAAGAGAGATCTGTTGAAGAAAGAGCTTTGAAGATGCAGTAGAGCATCTTTCTATCATGTGTCTAATTACTGTTAGACATTTCCTCCGTGACTAAAACACTACAATAAAGGGGCTATCTGAATAAACAGACTTGGTCACATGTTTTGAAGGGGAATGAACTTGCTTGGTGCAGATCGTTTCTAGTTCATTCCGCCTTATTCCTCCTGCAGGGCCAACCAAGAAGTTCAAAAAAAGCATCCGATCTCTTTAAGGAAAGGTGAATGAAGCTGGGCCGAGAGACTTTTGTGGCCTGAGAAGCTTATAGGAAAGAGTTAGATTTTATTTGTTTTTTACCCCGTTTCCCCCAGAATAAGACATCCCCTGCTAATAAGCCCAATTGGGCTTTTGAGCGCATGCCGATAAGGCCAAGCGCTTATTTCAGGGTTCATAAAAATATAAGACAGGGTGTCAATGCTGGGACGGGGTCCTGACACAGGGTCTTATTTTTGGGGAAACACGGTTTCTATCTACCTATCTACCTACCTATCTATCCATCTATCTATCTATCCTGTTTCCCCCAAAATAAGACACCCCCTGATAATAAGCCCAATCAGGCTTTTGAGCACATGGCAATAAGGGCAAGCGCTTATTTCAGGGTTCAAAGAAATATAAGACAGGGTCTTATTTTCAGGGAAACATGGTATGTATGTATGTATGTATGTATCTATCTATCTATCTATCTATCTATCTATCTATCTATCTATCTCTACATCTATCCATCTATATCTATCTATATCTATCTATCCAGCCATCTATTAACCATCCATCCATCCCAAAATAAGACATCCCCTGATAATAAGCCCAATCGGGCTTTTGAGCGCATGGCAATAAGACTCAAAAAGAAGGCTTATTTCAGGGTTCAAAAAAAATATAAGACAGGGTCTTATTTTTGGGGAAACATGGTGGTTGAAGTTATTTGTGCTCTTGACCTTGGCCAACTCCCAATGGCTTGGCATCAGCGGTGGGTTTCACATTTCATTACCACCAGTTCGCCCTGCTCGTGCGCAACTTCCACACATGTTCCCAGCCTTCCACGCATGTGCCCAGCCTCAAAAACATGCCTAAATAGGACGGCATAGCGCCGGGGTGGGGGTGGGGGGCAGGCCCACCTGCGATCTCTGCTACCAGTTCGCACGAACCGGTACGAACTGGCTGAATACCACCTCTGCTTGGCGTGCGCCCTCAATTCATCAAAACATGG
The DNA here is from genome assembly GCA_022577455.1 of Arizona elegans. Classification (NCBI taxonomy): domain Eukaryota; kingdom Metazoa; phylum Chordata; class Lepidosauria; order Squamata; family Colubridae; genus Arizona; species Arizona elegans. The sequence goes on from JAKOOJ010000023.1 coordinate 9,205,050, forward strand.
AATTAAAATAAGAATAAAAGCATACCAACGGAGGGCGAACCAGCCATTGTTTATAAGTCGTTCAAGGGTCAAAAAGGAAATTTTGGTTGGGGAGGGTGGGGGAAATAGGTTTTTATTGTTGCTTTCAAATTGTGGTTTTGGAAAAGACTCCGGACTGCAAGATCAAGTCAGTCAATCGATCCTGAAGGAAATCAACCCTGACTGCTCTTTAGAAGCTTAAGCTCAAATACTTTGGCCACCAAATGAGGATTTCTTGGAGAAGACCCCGATGTTGGGAAAGTTGGAAGGCAAGCGGAGAAGGGGAGATCAGAGGAGGAGATGGTTAGATGGTGTCATCCATTCTTTAACCACTACACTACACTGTTTGAGGTAGGACAGTTAAAAGCCTGACTGTGATATCAATCATGGCTTCATCCTAGTAGAGAGAGGTGTTCATTGCATCTCTGTCTACGCTCATCAGGCTCTTCCTAGTTGAGATGCTTTGGGTCGAGATGATTTATCTGTCCAGCTTAACTAAATCATCTCATCTCTCTCTCTCTCTCTCTCTCGGTCTACAGGCAAGGAGATGGCCTTCTCCCTTCTTCATGACTTGGTCATGACCATGAGTTAGCCAACAAGTGAGATCCAGGTGCTAAATCTGTCAGGACCACCTAAGGAGTACCTAACTCTGAGGACCATCGAAGGATCAGAAGAGAGGAAGGTAAGATGACTATCTTGCCAGTGTTCCTGTCTGAATTGATTAACATCACAGTCCTACCTTTGAAGTCATACACATACCAGCCCTCAGGAAGTACAACCCCCACCAATCATCTTGGCCAACAATCCCAATCAGTGTAATCATCAAAGGTGATAACAGATGTAGACGAGCATTGAGAAGAGTGGTCCACCTGCCAACTGTAGTCAGCATCTGGAAGACTGATCCATGTGTCAGCTGTACTCAAAGCCATCAATAGAAGACTGATCCATTTTGACTACAACTGATACAGAAGATCTATTTCATCCTTCTAAGATATGAGCTAGTCATGCCAAGAGCCTTGGGTCCAGGGGTGGGATTGAAAAATTTTAGCAACCGGTTCTCTGCCCAGTTGCTGGATGGGCGTGGCCATGGGAGCATAGCCTCCTGCACCATGGCGGGGGGGGGGGGCGTTTCACCCTTCCCAGGCTCCAGAGGAAGTTCCGGGAGGCCCATTTTTCGCTCTCCTAGAGCTGCCGCACAGGCCCTGCACTTACCTGCAAAACGGGCCGTATGGAGACTCCTGGGAAGGGCGGGGTCAGCCAGTCCTTGCAACTAGTAACAGTCTCCCACTGGCCAATACACTCCCACAGAGAGGGGCTCTTCAGGGTGCCGTTGGCCACACAATGCCGACTGGCGACACCCAGGGGGAGAGCCTTCTCTGTGGGGGCACCAGCCCTCTGGAATGAGCTGCCCCTTGAGATTCGTCTCATCCCCGACCTACGTACCTTTCGCCGTGCCCTTAAGACCCTTCTGTTTCAGCAAGCCGGACTGGCCTAATACGAATTTTAGAATGGGTGTATGTGTGTTTTAATCTATGGGCCAAATTTTTATATATTCAATTTTAAATTGTTTTAAATTTTGTATATTTATACGTGTTTTAATATGGCTGTACACCGCCCTGAGTCCTTCGGGAGAAGGGCGGTATACAAATCTAATAAATCCTAAATCCTATACTACCAAGATCCTTGGTAGTACAGTGGTCTAAAGCACCCTGTTATTAACACAGCTGCCTGCAATCACTGCAGGTTCGAATCTCACCAGGCTCAAGGTTGATTCAGCCTTCCATCCTTTCTAAGGTAGGTAAATGGAGGACCCAGTTTGTGGGGGCAATAAGCTGATAAGCTTAATAAGCTTAATAAGCAATAAGCTTAAAATATACAAAAGTATAAAGGCTATTGCTTAACGCATTGTAAGCCACCCTGAGTCTCCGGAGAAGGGCGGCATATAAATCAAATAAAGTAAGTAAAGTAAGTAAGTAAATCCTAAATACCCCAGTGAAGTGTCTCACATCAAAGCCAGTCACTGCCTCGCTGGAGACACATCCCCTGCGTGCCATCCCCCCATATAAGGAATTGTTATAAAACAGAGTTTGTAGTCCCAACACTGAGGCTGCCCACACCCCTTGGCTGTCTTACAGCGGGAAGATAGATCTTTCTGTGTCCATCTGTGGTGCACACAGAGAATCATGTTTCCTTCCATCCTCCTTGGACTTGGGGCAAATCCCAGATCTGCCTTGTAAGGCATAAGATTTCGGTTCCTTTCCTTAGGGGCTGATCTGCCAGTCAAACCTTCTGCTCAGAACACAACACACAAGGATTGTTTGTTCAGCAGGCAGCATGTTAATTTCCAGCCAATCTCCTGCAAGGGGGTTTGTTTAGTCAAAGGAAGAAAACAGGACCAGTTTTCTCGAGATAGTTGGAGCGGAAGGCTGAACCCAACCAGTTTATCTGCCCCTTTCCAGCTTCTCTGGACTTGCATCCCTTTTGATGTTGGTGCTTCTGAACCCTCCTTTCACATCACGAGTTCCCTTCTCAAATGATGGAGCTAGGAGAACAGTCACTGATAGTCCTTCTGACTGTTTCTGGTCCACACAAGTTTTCCTTTCGTGAATGCCGTGCTATCCCTGGTGTGCGTGTGTGTTTTTTAACAATGCTCTTTCTTGGATTTACTGTAGCTACACGGGGATCAAATGGCTGACCATGTCTGTTAAGGAAACACCATGGATTTATGATACAGATACAGATGAACAAAGTTGGAAGGGGCCTTGTAAGACATCTAGTCCAACCCCCCACCCAAGCAGGAGCCCCTACACCCGTGATGGCGGTGGCACGTGGAGCCATATCTGTGGGCACACGAGCGTTGCCCTAGCTCAGCTCCAGCGTGCATGCACGCACCGGCCAGCTAATTTTCAGACCTTCCAGGCCCACCGGAAGTCAGGAAACGGGCTATTTCTGGCCTCCAGGAGATGGGGAAGGCTGTTTTCACCCTCCCCAGGCTCCTAGAAAGCCTCTTGAGCCTGGGGAGGGTGAAAAATGAGCCTATCCGGTCCCACCAGAAGTCGGGAAATAGGCTGTTTCTGGCTTCCGGGGGGGGGGGGGGGAGGTTTTTTTTTGCTCTTCCCAGGCTCCAAAAAAGCCTCTGGAGCCTGGGGAGGTCAAAAAATGGGCCTACCAGGCCCACCGTGCCATTGCATGCAAAAAGTGGGGGGAGCACTGGGGGTCATGCGCACATGTGCGGAGGGTGGGGTGCACTGAATTATGGGTTTGGACACATGTGCGTGACCTCCCCCGGGCTCCCCCCACTTTTGGCACATGACGGCAAAAAGGTTAGCCATCACTGCCCTACACCATGTTCCTTCCCAGCCTCCTCACTGTCTAACTCTGCTGCCAGCTCCGCAGGCCGCTGGTGGACCACAACACTCATTTCCTTCTCAGTCCTTCTCTTCACTAGACTAGCCATGCCCAGTCCCTGCAACTGTTCTTCATGTTTTAGTCTCCAGACCTTTGATCATCTGAGATAGATTCAGATTAACAGAATTAGAAGGGAGTTTGTAGGTCATCTAGTCCAAACACCGCCTCCCTCCACCGCCCATCCGAGCAGGAGACCTTACACCATTTCTGACAGGTGGCAGTCCAGTCTCTTCTTGAATGCCTCCAGTGATGAAGCTCCCACAACTTCCGAAGGCAACTTCTCTTCCGTTGGTTGATTGGTCTCCCTGTCAGAAAATTCCTTCTTATTTCCAGGTTGAATCTCTTCTTGATCAGTTTCCATCCATTATTCCTTGTCTGGTCTGCAGGTGCTTTGGAAAATAGCTTGACCCCCCTCCTCTCTGTGTCAGCCCTTCAAATATTGGAAGGCTGCTATCCTATCTCCCCTGGTCCTTCTCTCCACTAGACTAGCCATGCCCAGTCCCTGCAACCGTTCTTCATGTTTTAGTCTCCAGACCTTTGATCATCTGAGATAGATTCAGATTAACAGAGTTGGAAAGGAGCTTGTAGGTCATCTAATCCAAACCCCACCCCACCCCACCCATCCAAGCAGGAAACCCTACACCAGTTCAGACAAATGGTTATCCAACATCTTCTTAAAAACTTCCAGTGTTGGAGCATTTACAACTTCTGGAGGAAAGTTGTTCCACTGATTAATTGTTCTCACTGTCAGGAAATTTCTCCTTAGTTCTAGGTTGCTTCTCTCCTTGATTAGTTTCCATCCGCTGCTTCTTGTCTTGCCTTCAGGTGCTTGGAGAATAGCTTGACTCCCTCTTCTTTGGGGCAGCCCCTCAGAGATTGGAAGACTGCTATCCTGTCTCCCCTAGTCCTTCTTTTCATCAGACTAGACAAACCCAATTCCAGCAACCATTCTTCATATGTTTTAGCCTCCAGTCCCCTAATCATCTTTGTTGCTCTTCTCTGCACTCTTCCTAGAGTCTCCACATCTTTTTTACATCGTGGTGAACCAAAACTGGATGCCGTATTCCAGGTGCGATCTTACCAAGGCATTAATTCTGACTGCACAAGACCAAGCCTTAAGAACAAATGCACGCAAAGCCAGAATTGAGAAGACAGCAACAGACCGCGAGTGCCGTCTCTGCAGAGAAGCTGAAGAAACTGTGGACCACCTGGTTAGCTGCTGCAGGAAGATTGCCCAAACTGGCTACCAACAACGGCATGACAAAGTAGCAACAATGGTGCATCGGAAGATCTGCAAGAAATACCATTGGCCTGCAAGCAAGAACTGGTGGGACCACAAAATAAATACATTGCTTTGGGGCTTTAGAATTCAAATGGACAACATCTGCCACACAGAAGACCCCAGAATTAATAATTGTTGATAGAAAGACACACACACAAAAATCTGGATAGCAGACGTGGCAATACCTGGAGACAGCAGAAGAGAAGAGTAAGAACTGGAGAAAAATCACCTGCAAATCAGGGGTGGGTTCTAAATTTTTTTACTACCGGTTCTGTGGGCATGGCTTATTTTGTGGGCGTGGCTTGATGGTCATGTGACAATTCTTTAGGATTTTGCAGAGGTACTGCTCTACCAGGCTTTTAACTGCTTGCAGAGCTGTACCAGTCTACCCATTTATTTTTGGAGCGTCCCAGTCTACCCATTTGTTTTTGGAGGCACCGGTCTACCACCACTCTGGCTTTTAACACTGATCAGCTGTAGGGCGGCCCTTTGAAGTCCTGGGGCAAGAGTTTAAACAGTTTTTTTCTTTCTAGCCATCAGCTGGGACTCGCAAGGCAGCGAATAGATTGGGGGCGGAGCTAAATAAAAGGTAAAAATAACGTGGGCGGGGCAGGAGGGCCCAGCTCCCGAACAAAGAGAACCGGTTCGGTGACGTCATATCGTCACTGCTACCGGCTTGGCCGAACCGGGAGGAACCCACCACTGCTGCAAATAGAATAACTGTGGCAAAAGAAAGCAAAGGTAGCACCCAATAGTCATAGGTGCCTTGGGCGCAACCCCAAAACATCTGGAGCACTACTTAAGACACCATCGGCATTGACAAAATCACCTTTAATCGTTCTCTCGTTGTGAGTTTCCTTTTTGTAATTCCTAGACTCGTAACATTTATAGACGATTCCTAGACTCTTTCCAGGTGCTAATTCATCTTGCAGTTTTGATACAACTAAAAAAAACCTCTAGGTTTACTAGATCCGGTAGCGCTAGTCAACACTAAATATTTTTGGTGAGCCGCAGTGGCTAGAGTGCAGTACTGCAGGCTACTTCTACTGACTGCCGGCTGACTGCAATTTGGCAGTTCGAATCTCACCAAGGTTGACTCAGCCTTCTGTCCTTCCGAGGTCGGTAAAATGAGGACCCAGATTGTTGAGGGCAACATGCTGACTCTGTAAACTGCTTAGAGAGGGCTGTGAAGCACTGTGAAGTGGTATATAAGTCTAAGTGTTATTCCTTCCTTCTTTCCTTCCTTCCTTCTTTCTTTCCTCCCTCCCTCCCTCCCTCCCTGTGGTTAGAATGCAGTATTGCAAGCTAATTCTGCCCACTGCCGGCAGTTCGATCCTGACTGACTGGCTCAAGGTTGACTCAGCCTTCCATCTTTCCCAAATGAGTAAAATTAGGACCCAGATTGTTGGGGGCAAGAGACTGACTCTGTAAACCGCTTAGAGAGGGCTGTAAAAGCCCTGTAAAGCGGAATATACAGTAAGTCTAAGTGCTATTGCTACTGGTGTCTGTTTTAATAGCTGTACAGTTATACACGGAATCCCAACTTCATTTTGCGTGTTTCAACAACTCCAAGAATCTATCTAGGAATTTAAGTTTTAATTGTGGACATGTTTGAAGCAGTGGTGGGTTTCAATTTTTTTTACCACCGGTTCTGTGGGTGTGGCATGGTTTGGTGGGCGTGGCAGGGGAAGGATACTGCAAAATCTCCATTCCCTCCCCAACCCAGGGAAAGGTTACTGCAAAATCCCCATTTCCTCCCGATCAGCTGGGACTCGGGAGGCAGAGAATAGATGGGGTGGGGGCAGCCAGAGGTGGTATTTACCGGTTCTCTGAACTACTCCAAATTTCCGCTACCAGTTCTCCAGAACTGGTCAGAACCTGCTGAAACCCACCTCTGGTGTGAAGGATCCTCCCAATTTTAAGGAATGATTTTTTTTAAAAGGTTTTTTTTGGAAAAACACCAAGCGTAGGAGGAGGCCTAAAGATGGATACATTGGGTGACAGCCGGAAAACTGTTTATTCTGGCGGAGTATGAAGTTTACAATTTATAAAAACGGAGGGAAGAGAATGGGGTGGGGACCACCGGTTGCATTATTCGATGGCGTGGATCACGGATATCGGTGTCGTAGCAGCCACCAGGAGCTCCAGATCATTTGGATGGGGTGGGATAGGGTGGGGAGGGTGAAATGTGACCCAGATCTCTTATCTTCTGGATCCATTTGTGAGGATGTTCATGTGATGGGCAAGATCCTTGGCTTGACGTTTACAAGAAGGTCAAATGAGAAGAGAGGATGAAATTCAATTATCATCTTGTGACGCCGCATCTAAAGCCAAGTCAGGGCATGTGGGTAGAGAAAGAGAGAAGGCCAAATCACATTTCCTGATAATCTTGGTTCCAGAGAAAACTACCAGCTCATGGATATCCTTCTGCATGAAATCCGATTTGCTATCCTGAATGTTTAAATCTACATGGACTGAGAATCCTACCACAAACTTGGCAAACTCTACTTGTCTTCTGCAGCTGGGGTTGGGTTTTTTTTTTTTGCATCAGAACGTATCTACCATCTAGATCAGGGGTGTTGTCAAACTCAAGGCTGGATCCGGCCTACCAGGTGCTTAGATCTGGCCTGCGGGGCCATCCTGGAAACAACGAAGGACCAGCCCGTGGTGCTGGACTGAACAAACTCTGGGGAACAAACAGGATGAACTTGAACTATTAATACACAAAGGTAGATACGACATAGTAGGAATAACTACTACCCACGACTGGAACATACTGATAGAAGGATACAAACTCTTCAAAAAAAAACAGACCCCCCGAAAAAAAGGAGGTGGAGTTGCACTGTATGTAAAGGACCACTATATCGCTACCGAATTGCATGAAACCAAAGATGAAAACCTCCCAGAATGCAGATAGATCAACATAAAAGTCAAAAAGAATGACATGGCCATAAGTGTATACTAGAGGCCACCCAATCAAGCAGAAAAAATAGATATCCTTTTTGCCAACCAACTAACAAATCTATGTAGGAAACACACTACAATAGTAATGGAGGACTTCAATTGCCCTGCTATCAATTGGAAAAGCTAATTCTGCACCAAGTGAGAAATCAAATAGGTTCCTAACCAACGTAGCTGACAACTTTGTTGCCCAAAAGGTAGAGGAGGGAACTAGAGGGACAACCATACTGGACTTAATACTTACAAACAGAGAAGAAGTGATAGAGGGAGTTGAAACTGCAGGAATCTTGAGTGAGAGGGACCATGTCATACTAGAATTCAACATAACACAAACACAAGCAATAGAACATAATGATACCAGAATCTTGGATTTTAAAAGAGCTGATTTTAATAAATTCAGAGAGAACTTGAGAAAGATTCTTTGGATGAAAATCCTAAAGGGGAAAAGAATCTTGGGAAACTCTGAAAAATATGATCATAAAAGCCCAGACCAGCGCAATACCGCTGAGAAAGAAAAACAAGAAATCCAAGAAGAAACCAGCATGGCTACACGAAGATCTCTCTGACAAATTGAAAGACAAAAAGGACAAGTACAAAAAATAGAAAGAGGGACACATAAGTAAGGCAGGATATCAGCAGAAAGCCAGAATCTGCAAAGACAAAGTCAGGAAAGCAAAGGCTCAGAATGAACCAAGATTTGCAACAAAAGTCAAAGATAACAACATACAAATAACAAGAAAAAAATCAAGGAAACAGACGGTCCACTAAAGAGAGAAGATGGCAAGGAAGTAACAGGCAGCAGAGAGAAAGCAGAGCTGCTTAATTCATTCTTTGCATCGGTCTTCACACAAAAAGAAACTATAGCCCAACTTACCAGAAACATAACTGTAAAAAAGAGACTGGAAATAAAAGTTAAAATAAGCAAAAAAATAAATAAATAGTAAGAGAACACCTGTCTGATCTTGATGAATACAAATCACCGGGACCTGATGGATTACATCCCAGAGTTCTAAAGGAGCTGGCAGATGTCAACTCAGAACCACTGTACCACATCTTTCAAAAATCCTGGAGCACTAGGGAACTACCAGAGGACTGGAAAAGAGCTGATGTGGTTCCCAAATTCAAAAAAGGAAAAAAAAACCAGACCCAGGAAACTACAGACCAATCAGCCTAACATCAATACCCATGAAGATACTGGAAAAGATAATAAAAAAACAGATTTGCCAACAGCTGGAAACGAATAAATAACTATCAGCCATTGTTAAAAACAGATCATACCAAACAAATCTTATTTCATTCTTCAACATAGTGACTAAATTAGTAGACCAGCGAAATACTGTGGACATAATAGACTTCAGCAAGGCATTCAACAAAGTAGACCACAACCTACTTCTTCGTAAGCTAGAAAAAAGTGGGATAGATAGCTTCACCATCAGATGGATTCGCAACTGGCTGACAAACCGTACTCAACGAGTAGTCCTTAATGGGTCTAAGTCTACATGGAGAGAAGTAAGCAGGGGGGTGCCGCAAGGTTCTATCTTAGGCCCAGTACTCTTCAATATCTTCATAAATGACTTAGATGAGGGAATTGAAAGGGAACTCACCAAATTTGCAGATGATACTAAACTGGCAGGAATAGCCGACACCCTAGATGATAGGCTCAAGATCCAGATGGATCTTGACAGACTTGAACACTGGGCCCTATCGGACAAAATGAAAGTCAACGTAGAGAAAAGTAAAGTCTTACACTTAGGTAAGAAAAACCAAAAGTACACATATAGACTGAGTGAAACCAAGCTTAATAGCAGTAACTGGGAGAGGGATCCTGGAGTCTTAGTGGACAACCAGCTAAATATGAGCCAACAGTGTGTAGCGGCAGCCAAAAAAGCCAATTCAATCCTAAATTGCATTAACAGAGGGATACAATCAAGATCAAGCGAGGTACTAATACCACTCTATAAAGCCTTAGTAAGACCACACCTAGAGTACTGCATCCAGTTTTGGTCACCACACTATAAAAAAGATGTTGAGACTCTAGAAAAAAAGTGCAGAGAAGAGCAACCAAGATGATGAGGGGACTGGAGGCTAAAACATACGATGAACGGTTTGAGGAACTGGGCATGGCTAGTCTAGTGAAGAGAAGGACCAGGGAAGACATGATAACAGTCTTCCAATATTTGAGGGGCTGCCACAGAGAGAAGGAGGGGATCAAACTAATTTCCAAACCACCTGAAGGCCGGACAAGGAACAATGGATGGAAACTGATCTAGAAGAGATTCAACCTGGAAATGAGGAGGAACTTTCTGATAGTGAGAGCAATCAGCTCATGGAACAGAAGTTGCCTTCAGAAGTTGTGGGAGCTTCATCACTTGAGACTTTCAAGAAAAGATTGGACTGCCATTTGTCAGAAATGGTGTAGGGTCTTCCGCTTGAGTGGGGAGTTGGACTAGAGGTCCCTGATTTGATTTGATTTGAATTGATTTGATTTGATTTGATTTGATTTCCCACACTATTTCCAGTAACTACCAGGGCAACGGTGGGGGAAAAAGGGGCTGCGCTTCTGTTCCTACACCACTAGAGGGCAACGAAGAACCACACGGATTCATTTCGGAGTTAGAAAATGTCTTGCCGAAGCCGCCGTAAAGTGGATTTCAAGATTCCAAAGTGGGTTTAACTTCGGAAACAACAAGCATGCAGGCTTCACAATGTAGGAAGCAAAGGAGAAGCTTTGCACCCGCTGTACAGGCCTGCCTGCGCTGGGACAGTTGGGAAGGGCCCGTGGAGTTTTTGCTGGAGGGCACAACTTTTGAAAATCACAGTTGTTTGAAAAAAAAAATCACCAGGCAGGGTGCTGTTTTCCAGACTCCTTTTTAAAAAGGGGGGCGGGATCTAATTTACATTGGTTGTGCATGAAGGCCTCTTTTAAGGTGGCACCGACCTAGCCCTTGAGGTAGGTGGGGGGGTGTATGGGCCCCGCCATCTCTGCCATCTCATTGGTTTTAGAAGTTTGGAGTCCAACTTTTGTTCGCCTCGCCTCTTTCCCACACGTCTCGGAGGGGAGCTGGAAGGATTATCGGAGATTTCTCTGTCTCTTCGCTGCTGAGAAAGTGCCCATAGCAGCGGGGGGGGGAGGGGGGGAGAAAGCCCCATAAAACATTTACTGAGGGGGGCCCCTTCAAGATGGCCACACCTGTTCCTGCCAGTCTGGCTTGAGTTATCATCCTGGACAGTTCGGGAAGGCTGAAGGCCAACCGTAAAATCCCCGATTCTGTCAGAAGACACTGCTGGTTCCAGCAAAAATGGGGCGGGGAGGGAGACCCATTTTATAACGCATGGGGACTATAACATTTATTGGTTCGATTTATTTATTGGTTCGATTGACATGCTGCCCTTCTCCGGAGACTCAGGGTAGCTTACAATGCGTTAAGCAATAGCCTTCATACTTTTGTATATACCTGCTTAGTAGGGCTTTCGGCCCCCACTAAGCGGTGTTCTTTTTTTTATATACAAAGTCAGCTTATTGCCCCCACAATCCGGCTCCTCATTTTACCTACCTCGAAAGGATGGAAGGCTGAGTCAACCTTGAACCTGGGGAGATTTGAACTCGCAGTAATTGCAGGCAGTTGGCAGCTAAGTACTACTTAACAGCACTTTAGTCCGCTGCGCCACCAAGGCTCCTCCACCCTGCATCACAAGCCGAATCTCATCCACGGAAGGGGTGGGTTGTGGGTTTGGGTTTTTTTGCATAACTTTTGGAAAGAGGGATCGCCCAAACCGCGATGGCAAAGTCACGTATCTGTTCCTCTGTTCGTCTTTTCAAATCAGGAACATGGCTGGAGTTCGGCCCTTCGCGGCGTGGCGGTCAAGCTTTTCAGTTGGGTGCAGAGAGATTCCCCAGTTCTACCCGTCCTCAGACCTAAATGCTGCCTGGTGTAAAGGTAAAGATTCCCCTCGCACATATGTGCTAGTCGTTCCCGACTCTAGGGGGTGGTGCTCATCTCCGTTTCAAAGCCGAGGAAGCCAGCACTGTCCGAAGACGTCTCCGTGGTCATGTGGCTGGCATGACTCAACGCCAAAGGCGCACGGAACGCTGTTCCCTTCCCACCAAAGGTGGTCCCTATTTTTTTCTACTTGCATTTTTTTACGTGCTTTCGAACTGCTAGGTTGGCAGAAGCTGGGACAAGTCACGGGAGCTCACCCTGTTATGCAGCACTTGGGATTCGAACCGGTGAACTGCCGACCTTTCAATCGAGAAGCTCAGTGTCTTAGCCACTGAGCCACTGGGTACCCTTGCCTGCTGCCTGGTGTACTTGGGTTCAATTCCTCCTTTACAGCTAAAGCAACCTGACAGGGTTTTTTTATATACAGATTAACTGAGTTGGAAGGGACCTTGTAGGTCATCTAGTCCAACCCCACTACCCGCCCAAGCAGGAGACCCTACACCATTTCTTTTTTGTGGTGAAAATTGTTTGGTTGGGTTGTGGTGAGAAGTGAGGATGGAGCACCACATAGACCAGTATTCACAACCGTAATTGACGACCAACATTTCTGTTGCTAAGGAAGACGTTTGCTCTCTTTTTTTATGACCTTTCTTGCCACGGTTGTTAAGTGAATCACTGCCCGTGTTAAATTAGCTACACGGTCGTCAGCTTCCCCGCTGACTTTGCTTGTCAGAAGGTCGCAAAAGGGGGATCACGTGACACCCCTCCCCGGGACACTGCGACCATCATAAATGTGAGTCAGATGGCAAGCTTCCGAATGTAAATCACATGAACCTTGAGGATGCTGCAATGGTCGTAAAGTGTGAAAAATGGTCGTAAGTCGCTTCTTTCAGTGCCGTTGTAACATCCAACGGTCACTAAATGAACTGTTGTACGTCGAGAACTATCTGTACTGCTTTCAGCTCCCAACGAATCATCATGATCATTTAACGACCCCATGATCCGTTGCGCGGTGGAGTCTGGGCAACTGAATGGCGCTAGCAGAGTGTTTTACTGGCCGGATGCCTTGCCTGTCACCAGTGCTGAGTTTTGTTCAGCAGATATATTCTCATTGTGTCCGGAGAGAGAAATATCTGCCTCTACCTAGGATCGAACTCGCAGCCTTCTGATTGTGAGGCATGAGCTCTACCTCTAGGCCATCGCGCCACCAGAGGTGCGATTCAGCAGGTTCTGACCAGTTATGGAGAACTGGTAGCGGAAATTTTGAGTAGTTCGGAGAACCGGTAGTAAAATATTTTGAAACCCACCACTGTGCGCCACTCTTTTCAGCTACCAATGAACGGTGGGATGAAAATAGAAGCCATACATATCTAGCAACATTTATTTCAGGGTGTGGTGAGATATAAAGTTTTTTCTCCCGTGTCCTTAATTGCACAAAAATGGTGTCACCGTGGCCTTCTCTTCCTTCTTCCATTCTTCTATTCTTCTGTCAACCAAACGCCACTTCGGAGGTATCTGCCTTCAGAGGGACTGACCTTAGGATTGGAAAGAGACTTTAATTCACTTCTTCTCCTTCTCCGGTCTCTGTTTCCAAACTTTTATTTGATTTATTTACTTATTGCATTTATATTGCTGCCTATTCGTGCATGGCGACTCAAGGCGGCTTACAGAATATAAAACCTCCTTTAACACAATAAAACTAATAAAAAAGAATCACATAGCAGCAACAGCAATTGCACTTAGACTTATAGACTGCTTCACCGGGGTTTTACAGCTGTCTCTAAGCGGTTTACAGAGCCAGCCTATTGCCCCCCCCTTCCCTACCCAACAATCTGGCTCTTCATTTTACTGACCTCGGAAGGATGGAAGGCTGAGTCAACCTTGAGTCGGTCAGGATCGAACTGTTGACAGTGGGCAGAGTTTGCCAGCAATTGCATTTAGACTTATAAACCGCTTCACAGTGCTTTACAGCCCCCTCTAAGCGGTTTTACAGAGTCACCCCCAACAATCTGGGTCCTCATTTGACCCACCTCGGAAGGACAGAAGGCTGAGTCAACCTTGAGCCAGTCAGGATCGAACTGCTGGCAGTGGGGCAAAGTTAGCCTGCAATACTTCATTCTAAACATTGGGGAAGGAAGGAAGGATGGAAGGAACGAAGGAAGGAAGGAACGAAGGAAGGAAGGAAGGAAGGAATAGCGCTTAGACTTATATACCGCTTCACAGTGCTTCACAGCCCTCTCTAAGCGGTTTACAGTCAGCCTGTTGCCCCCAACAATCTGGGTCCTCATTTGACCCACCTCGGAAGGATGGAAGGCTGAGTCAATCTTGAGCCAGTCAGGATTGAACTGCTGGCAGTAGGGCAAAGTTAGCCTGCAATACTGCATTCTAAACATTGGGGAAGGAAGGAAGGAAGGAAGGAAGGAAGGAAGGAAGGAAGGAAGGAAGGAAGGAAGGAAGGAATAGCACTTAGATTTATATACCGCTTCACAGTGCTTTCCAGCCCTGACTAAGCGGTTTACAGAGTCAGCCTATTGCACCCCCAATAATTTGGGTCCTCATTTTACCTACCTCGGAAGAACTGAAGGCTGAGTCAACCTTGAGCCTGATGAGATTCGAACTGCCAAACTGCTGGCAGCCGGTGATCAGCAGAAGGAGCCTGCAGCACTGCACTCTAACCACATTGCCCCACTGCGGCTCTTATTAAATAAATTAATATAATATAATATAATAAAAACACCCCACACACACCCTCCGTCCTGGTGACAGCACATCACATGAGCCATTTAATGGGCTCCACCCCGCTCTGGGTCCCACAGGCCGGCTGGTAGAACCAGGTCTTCATCGCTTTCCGGAAGAGTGTCTGGGGGGGGTCGGCGCAGGGGGGCATTGAATTATGGGTGTGGGAACGTGCACGTGTGACACTCACCCCCCCACTCCTCCCGCTTTTGGCTTGGACCGGATCGCTCAATCCGGTAGCGATGGCAGCGGGTGATTCAGAGAATCAGTAGCAAAAATCCCTGCTCCCCCCCCATGCCCAGCTGAGCCGCAAAATAATCAGAGGCTTTTTTTTTACTTTGAAAAGCATTTTTTCTATAACCTCTTTGGTTGAAAAAATGCTTTTAAAAATTAAAAAAAAAAGCCTCTGATGATCGTGCGGCTCAGCTGGGATCGTCAGAGGCTTTTAAAAGCATTTTTTTCTACAACCTCTTCAGAGCCTTTTTTTTTTTGTTTTGTTTTAAATGCCTCTGACGATCCAAGCTGAGTTGCCTGATCGGCAGAGGCATTTTTTCTTTTAAAAGCCTCTGACGATTCAAACTGAGTTGCTTGATCGTCAGAGGCATTTAAAAGAAAAAAAAGCCTCTGCCGATCAGGCAACTCAACTGGGATCGTCAGAGCCTTTGGAAGCATTTTTTTTACCTCTTCGCTGAAGAGGTTGTAGAAAAAATGCTTTTAAAAGTAAAAAAAAAAAAGTTGGCCACGCCCACCCAGTCACATTACCCCCCCAAGCCACGCCCACAGAACTGGTAGTAACAAATTTTAGATTTCACCACTGCTTTCAGGTACCTCTCCAGCGGCCCTCAAGGACGCAATCAGGACCATTAAAGACTCCAATTTCATTCTTTGGCCACTGGGGGGCAGGACTTCCTTTTAGGAAGAGGCTTGCCTGCATTAAGCGGTGTTAAACCTTTATCCCAAAGACGCTGCTTGTTTCAAGAGGCAACTGAGCTTTCTTCCTTTCTTCCTTCCTTCCTTCCTTCCTTCCTTTCTTTCTTTCTTTCTTTCTTTCTTTCTTTCTTTCTTTCTTTCTTTTTTTTTTTAAGACGTTTCGCTTCTCATCCAAGAAGCTTCTTCAGCTCTGACTGGACGGTGGGGAATGGAAGGATTTATAACTCCTTGCAGACAGCTGGTCATTGGCATCCTTTTAGAGCATCGTTGAGGCCACTTGGAGGTTTACCTGTGTCCTCAGGGTCACCTGAGTGGGGATAATGATTGTGGAGCCTTCTTGGAACTTCTGAAAGGACTTGTGTTGTAGACTGGAGATGGATGATGTCGTATCCCTCCCCGTCTGTTGAGAGAAGGATGTTCGATTTGGACATAGATGGCCTCCTTGACCCTTCTTTCAAACCAGCCGTCCTCTCTGACCAAAATGTGGACTTTGCTGTCTTCAAAAGAGTGGCCAAGAAGGCTCCACAACCCATTTGCATCACTCAGGTGACCCTGAGGACACTGTTCTGCCCCAGCTACGGACCTCCCAAAGAACACAGCACACACAAAAGTTTGTACAAAACTTAATTTACTAAAATAACTCAGCCTTTTTTCAAAACAAAGGCTGTTAATAAACTTCCTTAACGGCCTACAAGAAACCAAAGATAAAGTAATCACAATCTTACTAAGGTTGGCAGAAAGCCCAGAAGCAATTTGCAGAGAATCCAGACGCAAAGGAGAGTGAACTAAAGTTGTTCCCTACAAATTGCTTCATTTTATTTATTTATTTATTTAATATAATTTGTATGCCGCCCTATCTCCGTAGGACTCAGGGCGGCTCACAACAAATAAAAACAAACCCAATAAAATATAAAATACATAAATATGCATACATAAAATACATAAATGTATAAATATATAATTTAAACATATATTAAAACCCATTAAAATAATCAAAAAACCCCTCAGCGGCCCCCCCCCATGTTCTGTTTTGGGCCTAGCAGGCCTCACTGAAGCCTCTGGAGGCCGGAAATGGCCCATTTCCCGATTTCCGGTAGGCCCGTTGTTTGTCCTCCTCAGGCTCCAGAGACTTTCTTGGAGCCTGGGGAGGGCGAAAACAGCCTCTCCACCCCCCAGGAGGCCCTCTGGAGGCCGAAAACGTCCTCCCAGAACCTCCGTGTGAGCCCTGTACTTACCTGGCATCCAAAACGGGCTGTATGGAGACTCCTGGAAGGGGAGGGGCAACCGAAAATCAGCTGGCTGGCACGCACACACACATTGGAGCTGAGCTAAGGCAACGCTTGCATGCCCACAGATATGGCTCCGCGTGTCACGCATGCCACAGGTTCGCCATCACGGCCCTAGGCCATGAGAAATGGCTGTCCAGTCTCATTTTTATTATTTCCTTTAGAATTTGGACCGATGGAGATGAATTCAGTTGGCTTCCTTGTGCAAAAAAAAGGAAGAAAGCGTGCAAATTTCTTCGTGAACAGAATGGGAAGAATTTGAGCTTCCTCCGATTCGAAATCTGACCGATTTCATCCTTGTGAATTAAGAAAAGTGAACTTTTTAAGCCAACTACGCATCCCCAAATCAGCAAGCCGATTTGAAATCCTTCCTTAGTTTTCCCACTTGGCCATTTTGGGGCCTACGGAACAAGGACGGGGCGGGAGGGGGGGGGGAAACGAAGGAAGAATCAGCAGAAATATTATCCAAGGACAGTCATTTCCAAATTACAGGGCCCAGGAAAAAAACAAACAAAAAACAAACAAAAAACCAGATAATCTGGTGGTTTCAAATTTAATTATCCGTGGACATAAAAGGGACCAGATTTTCAGGCCAGTTGATTAAAACCCTCCGTGCTCCTGCAAAAGAAACTCCCTGGTTTATCCCCCCTTTTTTTAAAAACTCTCTCTCTTCAAAGGGAGGGCTGGGCTGGAAATGGTGGGGCAGGCAGGATCCCTGGGAAGTCCATCGCCCTTCTATTGTTATTCAGGGGAGATTCAAACAGCTGGGGGACTCAAAGATGAGGAGTAGATAGGTGTGCCTTAAAGGCAGGGTAGGGGGAAAAGTCCTAATCCAGGATGAACAGCAAATGGGGACATTCCTAATTAGTGTCTTTGGGGGGAAAAAAGGAATTAAATAGGAAACCCCTTGGATTTCTCAGTTAGGTTGCCAGAAGCAAGGAAGTGGGCCCCGAAATGTGAAGTTCTCCCTATGGGGTACCTTCAAGACAGGGTGGGGAGGGGCTTTCCCTCTCCCTCTCAGCCAGGGAAGGAGGAGAAAAGCAAAGGGGTCTTTGCCTCTGTTTCCCCTTTGGTGGCAGCACACCCAAAGAGGTTGAGACTCTGGAAAGAGTGCCAAGTAGAGCAAGAAAGATGATTTGGGGACTGGCAATGAAAACATTTGAAGAACGGTTGTAGGAATGTGGGGTGTGTCTCCTTTAAGGAAAATAAGGATTTGGGGGGGGTGCTATGATAGCAGTCTTCCAATATTTGAGTAGGCTGTCACAAGAGGGGGGGACTTATTTTCCAAAGCAACTCAAGATACAGCAAGAAACAATGGGCGGAAACAAATCAAGGAGAGAAGCAACCTGGAATTAAGGAGAAACTTCCTAACAATGAGGACAATTAACCAGAGGAACAGCTTGCCACCAGAAGTTGCGGGTTGCTTCCTCACTGGAGGTCTTTAAGAAGAGACTGGACAGCCACTTGTCTGGAATGGGATAGGGTCTCCTGCTTGTTCTGATACCACGTTTAAGGAGGGACATTTGACATTTCATATAATAAATTGATATTGCAAGTAAGAGAGTTAAGTTTCAATTGGCAACGCATGCATTATTTCTTGGGGGGGGAAAGGAAGGAAAGAAAGAGAAAAAGAAAGAAAGAAAGAAAGAAAGAAAGAAAGAAAGAAAGAAAGAAAGAAAGAAAGAAAGAGACAGAAAGAAAGAGAAAGAGAGAAAAAGAAAAAGAAAGAAAGAAAAAAAGACAGAAAGAAAAAGGAAGGAAGGAAGGAAGTCAGAAGAGAGAGAAAGAGAAAAGAAAGAAAGAAAGAGACAGAAAGAAAAAGAAAAAAGGAAGAAAGGAAGTCAGAATAGAGAGAGAGAAAAAGAAAGAGAAAGAAAGAAAGAGACAGAAAGAAAAAGAAAGAGAGAGAAAAAGAAAAAGAAAGAAAGAAAAAAAGACAAAGAAAAAGGAAGGAAGGAAGTCAGAAGAGAGAGAAAGAGAAAAGAAAGAAAGAAAGAGACAGAAAGAAAAAGAAAAAAGGAAGAAAGGAAGTCAGAATAGAGAGAGAAAAAGAAAGAAAGAGAAAGACAGAAAGAAAGAGAAAGAAAAAGAAAAAGACAGAAAGAAAAAGAAAGGAAGGCAGAAGAGAGAGAGAAAGAGAAAAAGAAAGATAAAGAAAGAGAGAGAAAGAAGGAAAACATTGAGCAAGGAATCAAGAGAGATCAGAAAAGTTTGCTGGCAATGGGAAACAGAAGGTTTGGGGCTAAATCTCTGTTAGAGAGGATTTGGGTGAGTTAATTTACAGGAAAGAGACCCCTCGGAGAGAAATAATGGGGGCAGAAGTGATGAAAACTTTGCTTCCCTCTGCCTTGAATTCATTCTGGAGACTTGGACAGATGTGTGCCATGCAGCCAGATGTGTCGGGCCACCAACCCCAGGCGGCCTTCTAAACCCTGAAGGATGCTGGGAGTTGTAGTTCAAGAAACATCTGGAAGGCCTCGGCTAAAGTAAAATAAACATCAGGCACGGATGAGGATGTGATCTTGGCTTATCTCCTTTGCTTGGAGAATTTCGGAACTTCGGAATTCAATTCCTCTGCAAACGGCTCTTAACCATGAGACCAATTTTAACTTCCCAGCCTTGCACTTGGTGAAAATTGCCTTGGACCATGAATGCCAGATGGTTGCCAGGGAGGGGAGGGAAGGGAAGGGGTTTGGAAGGGAAGTGACCACGCGACAACCCTTTCAGGTAGGACAGCTTGGAAAACAACTGTACTCAGGCATTACGGCGAACCAAAACTTTGGGGTGTTTTGGGGAAAGGCTGATATTGTTTCCCAGGTTGGAAGAGACCTTAAGAGCAAGAAGCTCATAATCTTTGCAGATGCTCGGTTTTCCAATTTTTTTTGGCGGGGGGGCATCTGGATTTGGAAAAAAAACAGCTGGGTTTTCTACTTCTGTTTCAATTATGGAATAGAATAGAATAGAATAGAATAGAATAGAATAGAATGGAATGGAATGGAATGGAATGGAATGGAATGGAATGGAATGGAATGGAATGGAATGGAATAGAATAGAATAGAATAGAATAGAATAGAATAGAATAGAATATGGAATGGAATGAATAGAATAGAATAGAATAGAATAGAATAGAATAGAATAGAATAGAATAGAATAGAATTCTTTATTGGCCAAGTGTGATTGGTCACACAAGGCATTTGTCTCCGGTGCATAAGCTCTCAGTGTACATAGGAAAATAAAACAGGTAAACAGGAAACATGAATATCAATAGACCACTGGAATATTTGAATGCATCTAAACAAACTCTGGATTAGAAAGAAAAAAAAAACTGCAGGTATTCCTTGTTTAGCGACCACTGCTGGGCACTGAAAATTTGGTCATTAAGTGAAGCGGTTGCTAAATGGAACTGCAACTGTGCCCCTGACCTGCTTTTCTTTGTTCTACAGACTACCTAAGGTCGTCGACATGAGGACGAGTCATCCTTTTGTGTCCTCGTCATAAACTATAAACAGTTGCGGAGGATGAGGTAGTCGCTAAACGAGGACTGCCTTTTGTGGAATTTTTCAGTGGCATAAAAGAGTGCCCAACTTCTTATTCGTACCTCCTTGTGTCTTTGGCTATGCTAAGCACACACAAACACACACACGAGGAAAGAAAAACCAACATTTGTCCTGACTCTGTTGGTTTGCATGCCAGCTTAAAGTGCCCTCTCATGATTCTAGTCCCTAATGGGGAAGGCCCTTCTTAAAATACACCCCCCAAAAATGTATTAGGGTCTTCTTTTTTCTTTTCCCATCTCTTTGCTATTTAGGAAAGATGAAAGCAGTTTAAAAGGAAGGGTCGGGGTGGGGAGCAGGGGGTGTCCTCTGAAGACACAAGAGAGTGAAGGATATAATGAGACAGTGATGGAGCAGACAAGGTGCAGGCAAAAAAAAATACTTTTGTGCAGGTTTTTTGATCTCCCCGAAGTCCCCCGAAAGAGAATTAATTTCATTTTCCCACAATGAAAGAATTGAAAGGCCAAAAAAAACCCCTAAAATAAAATAAAACTGAGAACTGAGTCCAGGTGAATTAAATATAAAAAGAGAAATGAAGCCTTGATATTTAAATTGATGGGGGAAATTCCTCCATAACCAGAAAAAGGGCCTATTTTTATCTAATAAAACCCATTAATGCGGACGACAAAAGTCCTTGGGAATCGTGTTTTTAATATACCCTCTGTTTTTGTGTGTGTGCGTGCGTGTCTTTGGTTAGTGCACCACCATAAAATACCGGATAACAGTTTGTCTTTATTTTCCTCCTCTTTTTTCAGAGGAAACACCCAACGAAGGAGAAATGTGCTGCTGGGAAGGATGGGAGTTGTAGTCCAGTAGGCCTAGAGGGGACATCCCACAGAAGACAAGGATGAAGAGGAAAACCAATACAAGCTGGCACTTTAGCACTACCCCTGGCTGGAGGGTGGTACTGCAATTGTCCACTCCAGAGGGGTCATGCGATTCTCCAGCCATCAGTCAAAGTCCCTGTGAAATCCCAAGTTAAGGTGCAAATTCTTTTTTTTAAAAAATGACTACCTGTGGGCAGCCGTCTGAGCTGAGTCGGAATTCCAGATAGTCCTCGACGTATGACCACAATTGGGAACAAAGCTTCCTTGACTAAGCAGTAGGGTCGTTCAGTCAATTTTACCACTTTCTTTGCCAAGGTCAGTAAATGAATTGTGTCGAAAACTCACCCTTCTTCATTTGCATGCTTGCCAGAAGCTGGCTGGCAAAGGTTACAAATGGCAGACACGACGGCCCTAAATCCTAGCAAGTTGCAATCAGGTGATCCCAGGGATGCTGTGACGGTCGTAAGTACGAGGAACATAAGTCACTTTTTTTTCAGTTCTACTGTAAGTTCAACTAGTTGCTCACCGAACGTTTGTAAGCCGAGGATGTCTTGTACTCTACACGGAACACCAGAAATGTTTCCCTATTTGGAGGAAACTTCTGAAGACTTTTTCGGTTGGGCTTCTTACCCCTATCCATGGGGTGGCCACTGTTTGGGGGCATCCCATCACTGCCACTGGGGTCCCCAATTGCAAAACGACAGGTTCCAGTTCGCAGAGGACACCCCTGGTGATTCTTTAAAGCAGAAGTTGGTTGATAGAAATTGCCCTTAAACTTATATACCGCTTCACAGTCCTTTACAGCCCTCTCTAAGGAGTTTACAGAGTCAGCCTCTTACCCTCCACCCTGCACCCCCAGCAATCTGGCTCCTCATTTTACCGACCTCGGAAGAATGGAAGGCTGAGTCAAACTGCAGCCAGTCAGGATCGAACTGTTGGCAGTGGGCAGAGTTAGCTAGCATTAGCACTTAGACTTATATACTGCTTTACAGTGCTCTACAGCCCTCTCTACAGAGTCAGCCTCTTGCCCCCAACAATCTGGCTCCTCGTTTTACCGACCTTGGAAGGATGGAAAGCTGAGTCCACCTTGAGCCTGGTGAGATTCGAACTGCCAAATTGCAGGCCAGCCAACAGCCAGCAGAAATAGCTTGCAGTACTGCACTCTTAACCACTTGCGCCACCGAGGCTCATTGATGGTAGAAGGTTCAAAGGAGAAAGGATGCTTACCATTAAAACTCCATTTCTTGCTGATGAGACCCGTCAGATAGATCTGAGAGGACTTAGACAATTTTGGGTTCGGTGTTGGGGAAAAAGAGCACCCGACTTCCCTGTCTTGGAGGAAGACCAACCAGGACTTTCCATGTCTTGAAGCTTCCAACCTTCACCATGTCTATCTAGCCAATGTCCCAAGTTGGAAGGTGCTGAGAACTTCTTCTTCTTTGGTCTTTGGTGATGATGAGAGGAATCCGTCTCTACTCCATCTGTTGTCAAGGAAGCCACGGGAAGGATGTCCTCTTTCTTTCCAGGTGAGCCAAAAACCCAACAGGATATCTCATAGAGGTTGGTAGGGGTGGGGTTTCATCACTGGTACCCATAGAAATGAACAGGTGAGGAAACCATGGAAACAAGGGGAGGAGGTCACCATAGTCTTTCTACCCCAAAAAAGGAACAAGCTTTGGAGCCACGCATGGTTGATCTTCTAGAGAAGGGGAACTACTCTGTCTCTTATGAGGACACTCAACTGTACCCCTAAGAAATCTCCAAGCCCCATATTCCCCTCCTCTCCCCTCCCCTATTCAGGGGTGAAATGCTACCGATTCGTACCAGTTCGGGTGAACCGATAGTAAAAAAAAAATGCTACCAGTATACACCACACACTGCCCCTATTTAATGGGTTTGGTGAAAACGGACGCTTGGCTCAAAGGTTCGAGGGTGTAAATTTTCATCCCTTTGCAACTCTACTTGTGCCAGCAGCAAAGGGAGCCTGCACCTTCTTGAAAAGTTTTTCAGTTTTATTTCTTATACGCGCTGAAGTTACCAATTTATGGTTGATTTTCTCCAAGTATCCAGAGACGGGCCCAAAGTAGGTGACTTCAAAAGAAACAGGCACAACGATGGCAGTTGTGGGCTTCTCCCTGTTTAAACTTAGAAGAAGAAATAAAAATAGAAACTCAGGCCTATCCAGACCCCTCTCTCCTCTTGAGGGGGGGGGTTCCCTTCTGAAGTACCCCAAATCTTCCTTCAAAAGGTTGGGACCCATTCCTCACTTTTTCCCACCTCCACAATTCTGGAAGGGAGAGGAAATGGAGGGGCATCCCAGCAACCCCAGAGTCCCCCCCATTCCCCTTCCCTTTGGACAAGGCTGCCTTTTCCAAAGGGAAGTGGGGGAGAGGAAGCGGAAGTAGGGGAGGAGAGGAGAGGAGGAGGAAGAAAGTAGGAGAGGAGAGAGGGAGGGAAGGAGGGGAAAGAAAGAAAGAAATAGGAGAAGAAATTGTGAAAAGAGGGAAAAGAGAGGGTAGAAGAGCAATCCCAAACGTAACTAAAATGTCTTATTTTTACGCTTTCATTAGGAAAAAATATTCTCTTGCATATATATGAGAGAATGTACAATTACAATATGTGTATAAGAAATAAAAATAAAAAACTTTTTTTAAAAAAGGAAAAGACTGCCCAAAACATAACAAAACTTTAACCTGAGACCAGGGGTCAGCAACCTGCGACTCAGGAGCCGCATGTGGCTCTTTGGGCCCTCTGTTGTGGCTCCCTGTCAGGTGATCCCACCACTGGCTGGCCCCGCCCCCTTGCCCTCCCCTCCCAGTCACTCCACGCCTAGCCTGAGAAGATAAATGCGACGGTGGGGAATGGAGAAGCGGCCAGCACAGAGACAGAGAGATACAGAGAGAGGGGGAGAGAGAGACAGATAGAGAGAGAGGGAGGGGGAGAGAGAGAGAGGGAGGGGAGAGAGAGAGATGTCAAAAGGATTTTGTGGTTCCCGGTGTTATTTAACAACTGCCCTAATGACCTGCTGGGTAGGCGTGGCTAGGGGGAGGGTCATGTGACTGGTGGAAGTGAGTGACATCGAGTTGGCCACGCCCACCCAGGTTTTGTGGCTCCCGGTGTTTGCTTTTCTGTGGGAAACGCATCTAAATGGCTCTTTTGAGTATTTAAAGTTGCAGACCTCTGCCTTAGACTGTCTACTGTTGACCTCGCCCCATTCCTAAGCATAAGCACACCTCCCTGTCCTACTGTCCCCATTTATTCGTATCCTAAATCCTGAGACACCGCCCCCCCGCCCCACCTTCCATTCTTTAACCGAGCCCCCCAAATGGCACCGTAACAATATAGGGTCTGGAATAGATGGCTATTTTTTTCTTGCAGGTAGAAAGGCTCAGGGCTTGGTCAGACTTGGGGAGGGCAAGAGGGGGATTTGGGGAGGGCAAGGGGGGGCAGCTGATGTTGTACGTCGAAAGATGGGTTTGTGTGTGTGCCGGGAATGCGCTTCCTGTTGTGTGTCTTGTGTTGAGCCCCTTTCAACATAGCTCCTCCTCAAGTCTGAATTGTCTGGTGCTTGGTTTGACTGCAGGGGGAATTTGTGTCCTATGGAGTGCGTGTGTGTTTGTGTGTCTATGTATAGGGAGGGGACAGGGAGGGTTTACGACTGCAGCTCCCATCCTCCTGCTCAACCAGGGGAGCAGGGACCGATGGGAAAGGGAGTTGGCTGGGGTGGAGTGGGCCCATTTCTATGGAGAGAGAATCTGGAGTTCCAATCCAATTTCTGGAAAATTGGAGAGAGGGGGTGAAACGATTCTTGCTGGGATCCCTGTAGCCTCGCGGGGTGGGACGGGGGATGACAGGAGATGCTGTGCTTTTCAAGAACATGAGTCTGGGCCACGCCGGCTGGGGAACATGGGTTGTGTCCCCAAAGGCAGAAAAGCTGCTAGACACTGGAGCCTCAGCGCCGCGCCGCGTTTTTGGGAAACCTGTAGCAGCCAAGGAAAAAAATGCAGTGTTTTTTAAAAAAAACGGTTGTTTATTTATTTATTTATTTTTTAAAATCATCACATCACCTTAGCCTCTTCTCCGCTCTCGGAAAGCCCTTGCGGTTTTTAAGGGGGGGGGCGGGCAGAAAGAAAGGGGTCCAGAGGATCCCCATCGGGGTGCTTTCCTTTCCTCTCTCCCACCCCACCCCCTCATCAGCAAGAAGGGTCCCCCTCCCCAGTCACCTTCCTTCCCTTTGGAAAAAGCTGTCAAATCCTCAGACCTTCCGTCCCCCCCCCAGGTGGAAATGGAGGGCCCGGGAGGGGGGGGGACACGAGCGTCCAGGAAGGCTGACACACACCCCGCTGCTCCCCTCGGCAGACGGGGGAGAGGGGGGTTTAGAGATCTGAGTGCATCTCACCTCCCCCCTCCTCTCACTTCACCGGAGTTTTTTGGGCTGCGAAAGCGAAGCTGGGCGAAAGTGGTGGGGAAGGACGCCGGGTCTGCCTGGAGTATCCTCTTTGCGGCGGGCACAGCCCGGTGGCCGTACGGGAGGGTCGCCTCCTTGCATGGCAAACGAGCGCAAGAACGGACTGAGACTTCGGGAAAGCGCCCACGGGCATCCTTCCCCGGCCGGACCGCTCCCCAGTTGCTTCCGATCCTCTTCCTTTGGGGAGGAAGGGGTCTGCGGGGAGAAGCCCTCCCCCCAATTGAAACGAGTCTTTGGGGTCGCAGGCCGTGCGGCTTCCCT
This sequence comes from Arizona elegans, assembly GCA_022577455.1. NCBI lineage: Eukaryota > Metazoa > Chordata > Lepidosauria > Squamata > Colubridae > Arizona > Arizona elegans. Next base: position 9,230,722 of record JAKOOJ010000023.1, read on the forward strand.
GGGGGAGGCGACCCCCGTCACAAGGTGGGCTTTTAATCAGCCGGACCCCTCCCAAAGCCCCACCGACCCGTAGGACAGAGCAAGAGAAGACTCTGGGGCAGCCCCCATCCCAGCTCCCCACCCTCGGAGGCGTCCCGTCCTCCGCAGACCCCATCCTCCTCAGCTGACCTTTGAGCTGTGGATGATGGGGACACACTCCGGGGTAGAGAACGGGTATCGCTGCGTCTCGGCCTCTTCTTGATTTCCCCCTCCTCCCCTTGAGCTTTGGGGGAAGAGTGGGGGGGAAAGAGGGAAGGAGCCCCCTCCCCAGCCTTCCCGCCACCTCAACTTTGCCAGAAAAAGCCGGGCGGGGAAGAGGGGGGGATAACGGGGGAGACCCCGCTGAGTTCTCCTAGGAGCGAGATCGCGATCTCGGGGGCAGCCCTGCAGAGGAAGGCGCAAACGGGGAGGGGGGGTTGGGGTGGGGGGCGCCTCCTAGCCTGCCCCCTCCCCCATTGGCTTCCTCGCTGCCATCTCCCTGCCTTCAGCTCATGAATAAAAAGAGGCTTGGAGAGTAGAGTTGCGGGGTGGGGGGGGGGGCGGCAAGAAAGGAGAGGCAAGCTGCGGACGCCCCCCAACAGCCCGGCACAACTCCTTCACGCCCAGCCTTGGCCGAAAGTTCCCTGGGGTTTTTTTTCCAGCAGACCCCCCCCCCCCCACTTCCCGCCTCCCGCCCCCAAAGTAGCACAAAATCAAAGGGAGCCGAGCCGGGGAGCCCTTTTCGGGAGACAAGAGAGACCGGCGGCGGTGGTTGCTCTGCCCGGGTGCCAGCTGCTGAATTGGGGCGCTGTCCCCCTCCCTTCCCCGACACCCCCTTAAGAAAAGCCTTGCCGCCAGTGCTGGCGCTGCCCCCCCCCCCCCGCAGGAAAGAAGCTCGGGGAGGGTCGCTCTGCCCCCTCCCACCCACCCATCCCTAGCCGCTCGCCTCGCCTCGCCTCGACTTAGGGGACCAAGAAGACTCCGGCGCTGACTTCGCCGCCGCTTCTTCTCCAACGACCCCGGCAACCTGGACTGGAGCATGGCCGCCCTGCCCGGGACCGTACCCAGGATGATGCGGCCGGCGCCCGGGCAGAA
>JAKOOJ010000023.1:9234334-9271834 GCA_022577455.1 Arizona elegans
AGGACTGAGTGATGTATCGGGTGGATTATGTGAGCAGATCCCAGTACGGTGGTTTTCTGCAGCTGGCCAATGATGATCTTGTCAGCGCCAATTGTTTTTAAGTGCTTGCCTAGATTTTTAGGCACAGCATCCAGTGTGCCGAGTACCACTGGGACCACCTGCACTGGTTTATGCCAGAGTCTCATTATTAGTATTATTATTATTGGTTAATCTTTAGTGAGATTCACAGCCTTTGAGGCTGGTTAATAGCTCAGCAGCTCGAAACAAGGAAGCTTATGACAATGAATTATTATTATTATTATTATTATTATTATTATTATTATTATTATAACACACAAACTTGACAGTATACACAGCAAACAAGATAACCATGCTGGTGGTGGTGGTGGTTGTTATTATTATTATTATTATTATTATTATTATTATTATTATTATTAGGCAGCCAGTGTGATAGGTTGGTTGGGATCTGGACCAGCCGGGATGAAAAAAAGGGCAATGAATTTGCACTAAAAGCCCCGTGGCTTGCAAGAAGCCGCCTGATTGATCGGACAGACTTTATATATATCTCAAAAAAGGGGGGGGGATTGAAATTTCTCCCGGGCGGGGGGAAAAAAACCCCAACACAGGATAAATTTAACTCCTAAAGAAGAAGGAAAAAAGTGTCCCTAGCTCTCCTTTCAAAAATACAGAAAAGGAAGTTGGGTTCCGCCGGGCGGCTATTTTAAAATTCGTTTTCATTGTTGATGGTGTGTGGCCATCCGTTTTAATTTTATATAAATATATATATATATATATATATATATATATATATATATATATTAAAATTAAGAAAGCGAGGCCCTTACGAAAATCTTAAATTTTAAGGTTAGAGAAAATCTTGTTTTTAAACCGGAGCCCAAGCTGGCCCCGACAAAAGTAAATTCTGGGGTTTTCCTAGTTTTTTTTTCCCTGTGGCTAAAGTAGAAAAAACAAAAGTGAGGGAAGAGTTTTAGAATGGCAAGAAGATTTTTTCAAATCTGTAGGGGGGAAAAACTGTGTCTGGAGATTTGGGGTGGGGGGAGCTTTTTTTTTCATTTTGTGTTTTAGGATGCCCAACTTCTCCAACCGAAAGCGAGAACCAGGTGTTGGTAAAAAAAAAACGGCAACCAGATGTGTACGCTGGGTGCACAGCTGGAAATAAAACAACAACAACTCTGGGGAAAACCTTTCTAAACCTTTACATTTAAGTGAAAAGCAGAGGAGGGGAAGCGGGAGATGGCCGCTCACTCCGGAGATGCTCAGGGGGGCAATAAAACCTTGGTTGAATTTGTGTCACAACCAGGACTGACACCAAAGGGACTCTGGGGTAGCAGAGGGAGGAATGAAAAGGCAGGTTTTTACACACCCACATCAATTAAACGAGGTAGTGTTAAGTGCGCACTCTGGTTTACTTAAAGAGTGGGCATCTTGGACATAACAGCATTTAGCAGTCCGGGGAAAAAGTGAGGCGATATAATAATGCTTCATGGTACGGTCAACCAGATGTTTAGACTAGATTTTTGTCCATCTATTGAGTCTTTCCCAACAACCTGGGATGATGATGATGATGATGATGATGATGATGATATTATTATTATTATTATTATTATTATTATTATTATTATTATTATTATTATTATTTACTTTATTCATGAAACATGAAACTCAGTCAACTGAATATTCAAAAATGCATCACAATTATTATTATTATTTCTTTTATTCATTAAATATGAAACTTATTATTATTATTAGCTTTTATTCATTAAACATGTAACCCAGTCAATTGAACATTTAAAAATGCATCATAAATACCATTGACTGGTGCTAATGGTTGATACGGATTACTGCCAGCGTCCTAGGTATTATTCTCTTTTTTTTAATTATTATTATTATTACTATTATTATCATCATCATCATCATTATCATCATCATTATCATTGTGATTTATTATCATTGTAAGGGCTCGCATGCCTGAAAAGCTAGTTGTTGGCAGAAAGTTTTCCCAATTTCCCCCTTTTTAGATGTTACTGGATGCATTTTAATTTTTCCCCCCAAAAGAGTTTTTTTCCATTTTCATTTGCAGGTTGCAAAACACAAAACAGAACAGGGTTTTTTTCCCTCCTTTCTTTGAAAGGGGAGATCTATTTTGCCATGTTTATCCGTCCGTCCGTCCGTCCGTGGGTCCTGCGTTTGGGGTTTTTGCAAAATTTAGCGAATCAACCGAAAGGAGAAAAAGGAGAAAAAGGATGTCTTGTTGGCTTCTCCAATGAGGGGGTTTGTCCTGGTGTAGAAGATTCAGCGGCTTTCTCTCTCTCTCTCTCTCTCCCCCTCTCCCTCCCTCCCTCTCTCTCTCTCTCTCTCTGCGCCCTGGGCTACCAGCCTTGGTGGATTGGGCCCTCCCTGGATGGATGGCTAGCTCTGCGTTTGTCACGAGAGGCTCCCTCGGACTCCGCCGATTTCTCCTCCTAAAAGAGTTTGGAGAGGCAGCAGAGGCGCCCCTTCCTTTTCCCCCAAAGCCCCTCCGGTGGGATACCCACAGGGGTCGGAGTAGGGGGTGAGAACAGGAAAAAAGAACAGAGAAGGAACTGCCTTCACACCCCAAATGCCAACTCTTAAAAGCAGACTCTGGAAGGGGACGGCATACATAAGAAGAGTCGAGGTGCGGGGTCGTCGTAGTCCCCCCCTCCTCCTCCGTGTTTGGTAGGAAGAGGAGACCCCTGGGACTGAGGAGGGAACGCATCCCCCACCACCCCACCACCCAAGCCATTAATCAGGGGTCTTTTAATGGCTGCAACTGCATAGCCCCACCTCATCCCCTCCAATTGTCTCTAATCCCCGTTCCTGCGAATAGGGCAGGGTACTTCTTTTTTCTAAAGGGAGAGGGAGGGAGGGAGGGAGTGGGGTGGTGGGGGCCAGCGTTTTGGAAATTGAAGCTGCCCCCCCTTCTCCCCAGGATTGGTGAGGACGCAGCTGCTTTCGCGCCCCTTTTTTCTGTCTGGAGAATCCTTCCAAGGAGGAGCAGAGGGGAGAGAGGAGAACCTCCCCCCCCCCCCACTTTGCAGCTTTCCACCTGGAAGAACTGACATACACCCCCCCATAAAAGTGGGCAGGGGGAAGCAAATGTTGGCTGTTCCCCAGGAAAGAGGAGGGGGGGTCTCTCGTTTGGGTGTTCTTCACCATCAGCTTTACAGCAAGATGGTTGAGCTGCCATCGGAAGTCTGCCGAGAGGCGTCGTGGTCTTCAGAAGGAAGCTGTGGGGGAGGGGTCTCCGGGGTCTTGACTGGATCTTCCCCAATTCTCAGGCCAGAAGCCGAGCTACCGAGCCATCTCCGACTATCTTTATCAACTTCCACGGGATTTTGCAAAGGGAGGGATGATTGACGCTGTGTAGTTTAGAGGCTAAGAAGGGGCAGCCCTTGTAGACTGGGCAGGTTACACCTTGACGCCTTTCCCCCTTTCCCTCCCACCCTGCAGTCTCAACCCCGCTGGGCCAAGGGCGAGTCAACCAACTTGGAGGCGTCTTCATCAATGGGCGGCCCCTGCCCAACCACATCCGTCATAAGATTGTCGAGATGGCGCACCATGGCATCCGGCCCTGTGTCATCTCTCGCCAGCTGCGGGTCTCCCACGGCTGTGTCTCCAAGATCCTTTGCCGGTACCAAGAAACAGGATCCATCCGTCCGGGAGCCATCGGTGGCAGCAAGCCCAGGGTGAGTGAAGGACCGAGAGGGAGGGCAGTGGTGAACCCCCCCCCCAGGAGCTGACCAGGTGAGAAGAAGCCATTCTGGGGTTTGTGCCACTCCCTTGCCTTTGATTGGCAGGGAGAGGAGGGGGAATGTCAAGGACTTGGGTGGCGGCCCTTGGAGTAAGATCTGCTTAGCGTGATGGAGCAGCTTCCTGCTGCCATCCCATAGTCAAAAGGCTCAAATTTCCTCTTGAATAGACCTCAGGACGATCTGGCCTCTCTCCCTTGAAGAGGAAAAGCATCCTCTACTCCTGTCCTTTCTTAAGAAGGAGAAGGAAGGGTGACTGATCCAACCTTCTTGAGAAGTTGGCCTTCTAGGTTGAGCGTGGAATGGACTTCCCCAGATCAAACCAACTTGGCAGTCCATTGGTAGCCTGTAGAACTTGAATTTAAAAGTGCATTTTTGTTCTCTCCCTTCCTCTCTCCCTCCCTCTCTCTTTTCTCTGTTCTCTCTCCATTTCTCCCTCTCTTCCTCTTCACCCACCCTTCCTTCCTTCCTTCCTTCCTTCCTTCCTTCCTTCCTGTCTCTTTTCTCTGTTCTCCCTCCATTTCTCCTTTCTTCCTCTTCACCCTTCCTTCCTCTCTTTTCTCTGTTCTCCCTCCATTTCTCCCTTTCTCTTCACCCTTCCTTCCTCTCTCTTTTCTCTATTCTCCCTCCATTTCTCCTTCTCTTCCTCTTCACCCTTCCTTCCTTCCTCTCTTTTCTCTGTTCTCCCTCCATTTCTCCTTATCTTCCTCTTCACCCTTCCTTCCTTCCTTCTTCTCTTTTCTCTGTTCTCCCTCCATTTCTCCCTCTCTTCCACCCTTCCTTCCTTCCTTCCTTCCTTCCTTCCTTCCTTCCTTTCTTCCTCTCTCTTTTCTCTGTTCTCCCTCCATTTCTCCTTCTCTTCCTCTTCACCCTTCCTTCCTTCCTTCCTTTCCTTCCTTCCTCTTGACCCCAAAAGCAGGTTGCCACTCCAGACGTGGAGAAAAAAATCGAAGAATACAAGCGGGAGAATCCTGGCATGTTTAGCTGGGAGATCCGAGACCGGCTACTCAAAGATGGCCACTGTGACAGGACCACGGTCCCTTCAGGTGAGAAGGAAGCCAGACCGTAGAGTTAAGTCACATCCCTGGAGACCAAACTAGGACCATTCTTGGTAGACAATAGCATGGGCCACATTCAGACATGACTTTCTAACATCTGAAGAAGTTTGAATCTAGAAAGCCATTTCAGCTTCTTCTTTATCGTCGGTTATGGTTGACATTTTAAATGGAGATCCGTAGCCAACCTCTTTAGCCTAAACTTCAGTGTAGTATTATCAAAATGGCAAGATATATATATATATATATATATATTTCCCCCTCGCTTGCAAGTCAGGTTTTTTTTATCGCGGGCATTTGAAGACGATGTCCCTTGCAGGAAAACTAAAAACTTCTTTTTTAACATTTTGAATTTGTTCTCCTCGTAAAAAAAGGAAATCAAGAAAAAAAAAAGAGGAGACCGTTGAAAAAAAAGCAGGCATGAGAAGAGAAAGAGGGAGGCCCAGAAAAATTTCTAGGGCCCTGCCTGAAATGGTTTGGCTGGAGAACCGGCTTAAAGTCCAGTCTTACTCTGATGCAAATAAGCATCAGCAACACGATGTTCAAGATAATTTCCTCGCAGGAATGTCTGCTGAACACCTCTCTTTTACAACGTGCGTATTCACACGTGGGTTTTTTTTTTTTTTTTTTTTGTTAATTTACAATGGAAGATGGATTGCTAAGCTTCCCACAGACCCTTAAGAAATAGGAAGGAAACCTCACTTGATTATTAATATATGTGTTCAGTGATCCATGCGGAGTTTATCTTACCTTCTGGAAAGAAGGCCTGTCGACAGTAAGCAGAACGTTTAAAAAAACAGTAATCTTAACTGACAACCAAAATATGAGCCTCCAACCATTTCAAAAGCCACTTGTGGTCTCTATCCCACACTGATGTATTTATTAGGACCGAGGTTTGTTAAAAGGCAGGAAGGGTTTCTGAGATGCTCCGAGGGAGCTGATCTCTCTCTCTTTTTCTTTTTCTTTTTTCTTTTTTTCAATTTTCTCTAGGCCTTGATAACCCTTCTGGGTCTCTCCCCCCCACCCCACCCCGTTTGTTTCATGGTTCTGCTTTTTATCCTGAAAATAATCACTTGCAGGCAGGGGAATCGGAGATCCTGTAGCAAAGTGAAAAAAAAAGATTCGCGTTGGGCTGCGGTATGTGTGTGTATTTGTTGACTACAAGTGCATTCAAAACCAGGCTCCTGTTGCTTGTCATCTTATTCCTTCTTCGTTAGCATTTGCCGCCCGAGAATATTAATTGTGCGCAATAAATAAATCAATCAGCCCTCCTGAGCCTCTTGACACAGGAACAGATAATATTGTCGCGTCCAAGAAAGCACCATGTTTACTCAAGAAGGAATTATCCTTCAAAACGGCAGGGGATTAAATAGCAATGTGTAAAAGCGGCTGTTTTATTTTAGACGGGTGGCATTTACAGAAGAGCGGGACGTATTAATAATCCATCACAATTAAATAGGTAGCTGAAGCACTTAGGCCTGGTGAGTTTCCGTGGGTTTGTTGTTTACCTATCCAATTTTATTTCTGGCTCCGTCCCTCGAATGTTTGGAGCACCATTTTTTCTTGTGTGTGCGCATGCAGCTTTGAAGGATCTGGAGTTGTGTGACTGCAGCGTGACTCTGAGTGGCTTACCATTTCATGGTGCAAAAATATAAATAATAATTACAAAACAGAGAAATCAAAATACGTTTCTGTTGGTTGCCAACTGCCCTCCTCCAGGGATTCTGACTTCAACATTTGGCCAAAAGTTTGACCAGGAAGAGGCATGGATGATATTCAGTAGATTCTGACATTGTCTGTTTCTTTGGGTGTTTCTAAAATGATATCTTAAGAGTTTGGTGGCACCCTTGAAGTCCTCTGCATCGATAGAAGCCTCCAAACCAGAAGCAAACATAAACTTCCATGTGGGAACATCTCCTCAGCTTCCAGACATGATCACTTTAGGAAATGCTATGGATGAATTAAACAATGCATCCTGAGTTTGTTTTTTGTTTTTGTTTTGGCATGGAATTATTTTCAGTCAGCATGCCAGCTGAGAACGATGGGCTTCTGAATAGCGGAGAGAAGGTGGCCTTCAGCCAAATGGATTGAGGTGCTTTCACAGGGTCTTGGAGGTGGCCTCTGGACAGGGAGGCAGATAACCAGGTGTAGAAAGGAACTAATCCATTTGGGTTGGCCATTGAATGAATTTCTTGGTTGGCTCAGATCTTCAGCCAGAGGACAGGCCTTCCTCCCCACAAGCTGCCAGCCCGACAACCTCAGATTGGTCAACCGTGTTAATGTTTCTAGTGTTAACAGCCGAAGCAACACCCCGAAGATGCGGTGACCATCTAAAATCTGGATCATGGGTCGGCAACCTTAAATACTCAAAGAGCCACAAAGGTCCTAATCGGAATCCCTCCCCCCAAACGGTCAATTCTGGAGCCGACCGGAAGTTGGTTTCCCCCCACCATAGAGTCTCTTCCTAGCACAGCGTCCTTTTTCCTCTACCTGTCCTAACCACAAGGCCTATTAATTGTGGAGCCAATCCGGCGACAGGGAGCTGCAGCAGAAAGAGCCACATGCGGCTCCAGAGCCACGCAGGTTGCCGACCCCTGACCTAGATCAAGCCGGAATCTTGTCATGTTTTTGCCTAACTTTTCTCCAATTCCAGACCACTGTTTTTTTGGGTGGGCTTCTCCTGGGTCCGTCCCCCCCTTCCCTTCCAAAGCATCTTATATGTTCTTCTTCTGTCTTTGACTGTCTGAGGTTTAGTGAGTTCGATTAGCCGTGTGCTCCGAATCAAGTTCGGGAAGAAAGAGGAAGAGGAGGACCACGAGAAGAAAGAGGAAGACTGCGAGAAGAAGGCCAAGCACAGCATCGATGGCATCTTGGGTGACAAAGGTAGGCGTTGCTTAAAAAGAAACCCCCCTCCCAAAAAATCTTTGTCTTTTTTTTTTTTTAAAGTTTAGAGATTCCCCTTTCAATTTCCCTGCACTGTTTCTTCCTGAGTAAATGAAATTCACATCACGTTTCCTACTTGCGATGCCTTTCTATATATCCCACTTTACTTTTCACTCTATTAATTTATTTTCTTCCCAATGATCGGTAGAAATTTCTATAACTATCAGTTTCTTGAATACTTTCAAGATTTTCCTTCTCTAAAGAAATGTGTACTTTTATAAACTTAAGGTTTTTTTTTCCCCCTTGCTGATTTGACAATGGATGCCTCAAGAAAAAGCCATTTGTCTGAACTGGTCTAAGGCAGGGGTCTGCAACCTTAAGACTCAAAGAGCCATTTGCACCCGTTTCCCACAGAAAAGAAAACACCGGGAGCCACAAAACCCCTTCCGGTGCCTGACTATTTCTTGAGCAGCCATAAAACTAGCATATGTAGTTGAAGTAAACATTCTGTTTTCTTCTGAAACTTTTCTTTTCTTGGATTTATCCATGGTTGGCCTACTGGGGGTTGAAAAGCTCAATAAATTGCGTGCTGGCGGGTGTCGCACATTGGCGGTTGTGACGCCTATATTGAGTGCCAGGGAGCCGCAGCAGAGGGGTGAAAGAGCCACATCCAGCTCCAGAGCCGCAGGTTGCTGACCCCTGCTCTAGGGTTTCCTGCCTGAGCAGGGGGTTGGACTAGAAGACCTCCAAAGTCCCTTCCAACTCTGTTGTTTTGTATTCTGTTCCGTTTGTTATTGGTCTGCATTAAATTCTGCACACAGGACTCTGAGTTATCTAGATTTCTACTTTACCGGATTTCCCTGAGAGGCTAGTTTTCTGTGGTTGGGGAAGAGGCAGTTTTCACACAAGGAACCACTGCTCGATGCCTTTGTCGCGATGTTGAAATTGTTGTTTTGTTGCAGCACTTAAACAAAAATAAGTATACTTGTTTCCAAGCAAGTTCGCTCATCCTGGTGGCTAGCTCAACAGAATACTTCCGTTTAAATCATATAAGAATTGTTGGCTCCCTGCCCCAAGCAGCTTACAATTTCACGACAGAGAAATCGGTGTAAAACAACGAACAAGAATCAGTTGTGCATAGGGGTGTGTTTGGTTTCAATTTGGATCTGCAGTTTGCAAAATGTTATATATTTTTGAGGAAATGAGTTGTTTGCTTTTAATCTACGAAGACATTCTCAGACAGGTGACATTTAAGATAGAATAAGGTATTATTACTTTCTCAAAGGTATTTCTCAAATGCCTTTGAGAAAGTAATAAAATCTTGGATGTCTTTTCCCAACACCTTTAAGGAATTAACTAAATATTAACAACATTGGAACTATACAAAATATTGGGTAGTATCAATACAAGACTCCCCCCCCCCAATATTTTAAAGCTCTAAGAAATCAGATTTTTTTTTTAAAAAAGTACAGTATATTTAAGACCAATTTACCTCTTTCTCTACCTGTTTCATATTCTAGAAGACCATCAGGGTTAGTATATTTTCTGGTTAAAAAAAAAAACCCTTAGCAGAAATTAATACATTTTTTTAAAAAAATTACTTATTTTATAATTTATTTTGCATTGGCAGTTGAGGCCTAGAGTTATTAAACACACTTCTTCATTCACTCAACTGGGGCACTGTATAAGTTCTTGAGACATTTGGGATTTTAGAAAATTTTTACATTTCCTTTCCCAGGTCAAGGTCAAAAGGCCTGCAAATTGGGGGGGAGGGGGAGGATTTTTTTTTTAAAAAAAAATTCTATTTCACACTTTAAAAAACCATGTTTGATTTCATAATAATGGAGAACCAACAAAATTAAATATTTATAATAAACTCTTAAATTCTTGAATGTGGGGGAGAGAGAAACAGAGAGAGAGAGAGGAAAAAGGGAAAAAGAAAGAGAGAGAGAAGGGAAAAAGAAAAAGAAAAAGAGAGAGAGAGAAAGAAAAAGGGGGAAAAGAAAAAGAGAGAAAGAGGAAAAAGAGAAAAAGAGAGGGAGAGAGAGAAGGGAAAAAGAAAAAGAGAGAGAGAAAGAAAGAGAAAGGGGGAAAAGAAAAAGAGAAAGAGGAAAAAGGGAAAAAGAGGGAGAGAGAGAAGGGAAAAAGAAAAAAGAGAAAGAAAAGGGAAAAAGTAAAAGAGAAAGAGAGAGAGGAAAAAGGGAAAAGAAAAAGAGAGAGAGGAAAAAGGGAAAAGAAAAAGAGAGAGAGGAAAAAGGGAAAAGAAAAAGAGAGAGAGAGGAAAAAGGGAAAAAGAAAAAAAGAGAGGAAAAAGGGAAAAAGAAAAAGAAAGAAGAGAAAGAGACAAAAGTGAAAAAGAAAAAGAGAGAAAGAGAGAGAGAAAGAGGAACAAGGGAAGAAGAAAGAGAGAGAGAAGGGAAGAAGAAAAAGAAAAGAGAAAGAAAGAAAGAGAGAAAAGGGAAAAAGAAAAAGAGGAAGAGAAAGAAAGAAACACATCCTGAGATAAGTTTTAGATATTAACAAATACACAAACGGCACGCTTCTTCCTAAGGACTTCCGCCTTGGTTTTCTTTTTTAAAAAAGCAACCAAAGAATAAATCATAAAACAATTCAGAAAGGCAGGATCGGCAAGGACCGTTTCCACATCTGACACAATGCTGAGCATCGCGAAGTGTCCCAGTCAATCCCACCTAAGTCGTTTTGTTTTATTTTCAAAAGCCAAATCAATCCCGTGCAAGTCGTTTTATTATTTTTATTTTCCAAAATCAAAACAAAAAGAAGCCGAAAAGGGAAAAAGGAGGGAGGGGGGGAAGGCTGGGAAATAGGGAAGGAAGGGGGGAGGCAGGGGAAAGGGGTTTTTTTCCCTTCTTCCCCACAATTTCACTCCGAGAATTACGGATAAAATTGGAAGAGACGCAAATTGGCCCCCAGAGGGAAATCTCTTGTCCTTTTTTTTTCTTTCTTTCTTTTTTTCTTTCTTTCTTCCTTTCTCTTTCTTTCTGTTTGTCTTTCTCTTTCTCTTTCTGTTTCTTTTTCTTTGTTTGTCTTTTTCTTTCTTTTCTTTCTTTCCTTCGTTCTCTTTCTGTCTTTCTTTTTCTTTCTTTCTCTTTCTGTCTTTCTTTCTGTCTTTTTCTTTCTTTCTTTCCTTCCTTCCTTCTTTCTTTCTTCCTTCCTCTTTCTTTCTCTTTCTTTGTCTTTTTCTTTCTTTGTCTTTTTCTTTTTTCTTTCTTTCCTTCTTTCTTTTGTTCCCTTTCTGTCTTTCTTTTTCTTTCTTTTCTTTCTTTCTTTCTCTCTTTTCTTTCTCTTTCTTTTCTTCCTTCCTTCCTTCTTTCCTTCTTTCTTCCTTCCTCTTTCTTTCTCTTTCTTTTTCTTTTCTTTCTTTCCTTCTCTTTCTGTCTTTCTTTTTCTTTCTTTCTTTCCTTCCTTCCTTCCTTCCTCCTTTTCCTTTTTTTTTTTTGGGAGGGGGTGGGAAAGCTTGACTGATCTTTAAAGACCAAATCTCGAAGGCCGCTAATCAAAAATTAAAAAGGGGTGTTTAGAAAAGAATTCCGGGCGAAAGGGAGTGGGTGGGTGGGTGGGCGTCGTGCGTGGCGAGGCCCACCAAGGTGTTGATGCGTTGTGTTACCTTTGGCATCCAAATTGAGAACAGTGTGTGTGTGTGTTTAAATTGTGGGGGGGGGGGGTTTCCAGAGGGGGATTCGGACTTTTTTCTTTTCTTTTTTCTTTTTCAAAGTTGAAAGTGGGAGGGGGGGCGGGGGTCTCCGGCTGGGAAGCGGAGTCACTACGGATCCCTTGCTTTGAGAGCCGCTGCACGCGCCTGCCTAAATGGCTCTGTTAAAGAGATCAATTCCGCTGCCTATGTTGCTTCTCCTGGTTTTTTTAAATGGTCCCCAGGAACCTCCCGTGACAGCTGACGGATGCTGGGGTGGGGGGTGGGGGGGGGGGAGAGACGGGACAGGGGACATCAGATTCAATTATTTGTGAATATCGTTCGGGGAAGGGAGGGGGAGGCATCCAGGAGAGACGCCCGCCCGTTAAATTCTCTCTCTTTCTTTTTTTTTTTTATAAGAAAACGGATTCTGCCTGCATTGGGGTGGGGGGAGGTCAGACGAATTTAGGGGGTCGTCTTGCAATCGAATGGAACCCTAGCCCCCTTCTCTCTCTTTCTCTGTCTGTCTGTCTCGCTTTCTTTTTCTTTCTTTCTTTCTCTCTCTCTTTTTTCCTCTTTCTTTCTTTTTGCTCTCTTTCTCTCTCTCTCCCTCTTTCTCCCTCTCTGTCTTTCTCTTTTTTCTCTTTTTCTTTCTCTTTTTCACTCTTTCTTTCTTTCTCTCTGTCTTTGTCTTTTTTCTCTTTCTCTCTCTCTCTTTCTCGTTCTCTCTCTCTCCCTTTCTCTCTCTCTCTCCCTCTGTCTTTCTCTCTTTTCTCTCTCCCCCTCTGTCTTTCTCTTTTCTTTCCCTTTTCTCCCCCTCTCTTTCTCTCTTTTTTCTCTTTCTCTCTCTCTCTCTTTCTCCCTCTGTCTCTCTTTTCTCTCTCTCTCTCTTTCTTTCTCCCTCTCTGTCTTTCTCTCTTTTTTCTCTTTCTCTTTTTTCTCTCTCTTTCTTTTTTCTCTCCCTATCGCTCCCTCTTTCTCCCTCTCTGTCTTTCTCTCTTTTCTCTCTCTCTTTCTCCCTCTCTGTCTTTCTCTCTTTTTTCTCTCCCTATCTCTCTCTCTTTCTCCCTCTCTGTCTTTCTCTCTTTTCTCTCCCTCTTTCTACCTCTGTCTTTCTCTCTTTTCTCTCTCTCTTTTTCTCTATTTCTTTCTCTCTCTCTTTCTTTCTGTCTTTCTCTCTCTCTTTCTCTCTCTCTCCCTCCCTCTCTTTTCTTTTTCGCATCTCTCAAAGGGAAAAAACTACTTTTATTAAAAAAAGAAAAAAAAGTTTGTCTCTCCCCCCCCCCCGACTTTTTCAAAACGCCCCTTCCCTATTTCGTTTTGGGGGGGGGGGCGAAGAGAGAGAGATTTCGCGTTTGGCTGGCCGGCCTTTTCTGTTCCAGCCGGCCGACGTGGGTGGAAACAAAACCCCCTTTTCGTTTGGGGAGTGGGGGGGGGGATGTCGCGAAAGGGATTTTGCGGGTCGCCAAGGGAAGGTTTCCCCACTGGCCAAGGCGGGCTTCGGGAGCCGCAGCAGGGCCGGGCGGGGGGCTTCTCTTGCCGCCGGGACCCTCGGCCAAGAAGCGGCCCGCGCTCCGTCGGGAAAAGTGCTGGCCAAGGAAGCCCCTCCGGTGGGGAAAAGGCTGGCCAGTCCGGCGTTACTGTCTCTCCGGGTGCCGATAGCGGGGAGGGGGGCGCAGGGAACCTCGAGGTCCGGCGTCGGGGCAGCCGAGCCCCCCTCCTCCTCTTCCTCCTCCTCTTCTTTTTCTTCGTCTCCTCCTTCTCCTCCTCCTCCACTTCCTCCTCTTCCTCTTCCTTCTCTTCTTTTTCTTCGTCTCCCTCCTCCTCCTCTTCCTCCTCCTCCCCTTCTTTTTCTTCGTCTCCTCCTTCTCCTCTTCCTCCTCCTCCTCTTCTTTTTCTTCATCTCCTCCTTCTCCTCTTCCTCCTCCTCTTCCTCCTCTTCCTCCTCCACTTCCTCCTCTTCCTCTTCCTTCTCTTCTTTTCTTCGTCTCCTCCTCCTCCTCTTCCTCCTCCTCCTCTTCTTTTTCTTCATCTCCTTCTCTTCCTCCTCCTCCTCTTCCTCCTCTTCTTTTTCTTCGTCTCCTCCTCCTCCTCCTTCCTCCTCCTCCTCCTCTTCTTTTTCTTCGTCTCCTCCTTCTCCTCCTCCTCTTCCTCCTCCCTTTTTCTTCTCCTCTTCCTCCTCTTCTTTTTCTTCATCTCCTCCTCTTCTTCCTCCTCCTGTTCTTCTTCCGCCTCCTCCTCTTCCTCCTCTTCTTTTTCTTCGTCTCCTCCTTCTCCTCCTCCTCCACTTCCTCCTCTTCCTCTTCCTTCTCTTCTTTTTCTTCGTCTCCTCCTCCTCCTCTTCCTCCTCCTCCCCTTCTTTTTCTTCGTCTCCTCCTTCTCCTCTTCCTCCTCCTCCTCTTCTTTTTCTTCATCTCCTCCTTCTCCTCTTCCTCCTCCTCTTCCTCCTCTTCCTCCTCCACTTCCTCCTCTTCCTCTTCCTTCTCTTCTTTTTCTTCGTCTCCTCCTCCTCCTCTTCCTCCTCCTCCTCTTCTTTTTCTTCATCTCCTTCTCTTCCTCCTCCTCCTCTTCCTCCTCTTCTTTTTCTTCGTCTCCTCCTCCCTCCTCTTCCTCCTCCTCCTCCTCTTCTTTTTCTTCGTCTCCTCCTTCTCCTCCTCCTCTTCCTCCTCCTTTTTCTTCTCCTCCTCCTCCTCTTCCTCCTCTTCTTTTTCTTCATCTCCTCCTCTTCTTCCTCCTCCTGTTCTTCTTCCGCCTCCTCCTCTTCCTCCCTCTTCTTTTTCTTCGTCTCCTCCTTCTCCTCCTCCTCTTCTTCCTCGGCCTCCGGCTCTCCCCCTCCCCGCTTCCCCTCCGCCGCCGCCGAGTTGTTGAACTTCGGGGGGGGGGGGCGAGAGGCGGCCGGCGCCGTCTGTTTTGGGGCAGGGGGGAGGCTGGGCGGGCCCGGGGCGGCTCTTTCCACACACGCAAACCCCCCCCCCATCTCAGTCTCTCGCAAGCCGCCCCTTTGGGTCGGGGGCGGCGGCGGCGGGGGGGTCGCGCTTATTCTCCTTCAAAGGCTCGCGCGCGGAGCAAAGTTGGGGAACAAAAGCGGGGGGGGGGGTTGGAGAAAGAAAGGGAAAGTAAATTATTCCGCGCCCACCCCCCTCTTCCCCCCCCCCGCCCGCGCCGTCTGTTTAGGGGGCGGGAGGTGGGGGGGGGTGGGCGCTTTCTCTCCCCCTCCCCACAGCCCGCCCGGGGGTCGCCGAGACGCCCAGGCAAAAGGCGCCTTTGTGCGCGGACCTGCCCGCCCGCCTCTCTCTCTCTCTCTTTCCTCGGCCGGAGGTGTTGAGGCTGGAGGGGGGGTCTGCACGGGATGGGTTCCCCCCCAAGCCGCCTTTTGGGGGGGGGGGGTTCGCAAAGGGCCCCGATTCTCCTTCATGCGCTCCGCATCGGCTCTTCTTTGGTTCCTAAGAAAAGTGGAAGAAAAACCGAATGATGGTTTTATATATATTTTACTGTAATATATATATTACAGTAATTTGTTTATTTATTTATTATTTATTTATTGGTTCAATTTATATGTCGCCCTTCTCTATTCTAATTCATTATTCTATTCCATTCCATATTTTGTCTCCTCTCCTCTCCTCTTTTCTAATTCATTATTCCATTCCATATTTTCTCTTCTTTTCTCTTCTCTTCTCTTCTCTCCTCTATTCTAATTCATTATTCCATTCCATTCCATATTTTTTCTCCTCTCCTCTCCTCTTTTCTAATTCATTATTCCATTCCATATTTTCTCTTCTCTTCTCTTCTCTTCTCTTCTCTTTCTCTTCTCTTCTCTTCTCTTCTCTTCTTCTCTTCTCTTCTCTTCTCTTCTCTTCTCTTCTCTTCTCTTCCCTTCCCTTCCCTTCCCTTCCCTTCCCTTCCCTTCCCTTTTCTTCTTCTGAGAGGAGACTCAGTGCATTAAGTACAATGCATTAAGCAATAGCCTTCATACTTTTGTATATAGCTGCTTAGTAGGGCTTTTGCCCCCCCCCCAAGCGGTGTTCTTTTTTATATACAAAGTCAGTTTATGGCCCCCACAATCCGGGTCCCCCTTTTACCTACCTCGAAAGGATGGAAGGCTGAATCAAGCTTGAGCCTGGTGAGATTCGAACTTGCAGTAATTGCAGGCAGCTGGTGCTACTTAACAGAACTTTAGTCTGCTGTGCCACCAAGGCTCTTCCTCCTCCTCCTCCTCCCTCCTTCTCTTTTTCCTTCCTCCTCCTCTTCCTCCTCCTTTTCTTCTCCTCCTCCTCTTTCTCTTTCCTCCCCCTCTTCTTCCTTTTCCTCCTCCTTCTCTTTTTCCTCTTCACCACACACACACACCGAGAAAAAGGGGGCTCTTTCCAAGGGCCCCCGCCCCATCCCCTCTCTCTACTTTCCTCCAGCTGGCCCGTAAAATGAATTTACTCCCCCGTTTCCTCTCTCCAGGGAGAACCGCGAGTGGGAGGCAACAGGGGTGGGGGAGCACCCTGAAAGACAGCAGGGGAGCTTTCTCATGAGAAAACCCCCTTTTTCTCCAGTTTCCTCCCACCCACCCCTGCTAGGGCTTCTCCAAGGAAGTTTTTGGGCTTTCAAAATTTCCCACCTGCCTTGGGGACCATCCCCGCAGCAGAGCATCCCTTCCTCCTCCTTCAGAAAATGTAGAGATTGGAGGGGATCCACCAGGTTTTCAACTCTGATTTGCAAATTTAATTCCTTCCCTCTCTCTCTCTCTCTCTCCTCTCTCTCTCTCTCTCTCTCTCTCTCTCTCTCTCTCTCTCTTAATTTCTTTCTCTCTTTTTCTTTCTCTCTTTTTCTTTCTCTCCCTCTTTCTTTCTTTTTCTTTTTCCCTTTTTTGACCCGGAGTTCCCCACCCACCCCAGTTGTTCCATTCACATCTCTGATGGATTGGAAGGCTGAGTCAATCTGGAGCCGGTCAGGATCGAACTCCTAGCTGTGGGCAGTTACTGTACTGCATTCTAACCATTGGGACGGAAGGAAGGAAGGAAGGAAGGAAGGAAGGAAGGAAGGAAGGAGAATAGCAATAGCACTTAGACTTATATACCCGCTTCACAGTGCTTTATAGCCCCCTCTAAACTATAGGAGCCTTGGTGGCGCAGCGGACTAAAGTGCTGTTAAGTAGCACTTAGCTGCCAGCTGCCTGCAATTACTGCGAGTTCAAATCTCACCAGGCTCAAGATTGACTCAGTTTTCCATCCTTCCGAGGTAGGTAAAATGAGGACCCCCGGTTTGTGGGGGCAATAAACTGACTTTGTATTAAAAAAAAGAACAACGCTTGCGGGGGGCGGGGGGGGCTACTAAGCAGGTATATACAAAAGTATGAAGGCTATTGCTTAACACATTGTAAGCCGCCCTGAGTCTCCGGAGAAGGGCGGCATATAAATCGAACCAATAAATAAATAAATAGATAGATAGATAGATAGATAGATAAGATAGATAAATAATATAATTAATATAATATTATATTATAATATAATATAATAAATAATAAACAAACAAACAGTTTAGAGTCAGCCTCTTGCCCCCAACAATCTGGGTGCTCATTTTACCCACCCCGGAAGGATGGAAGGCTGAGTCCACCTTGAGCCTGGTGAGATTTGAACTGCCGAGCTGCAGCTAGTAGTCAGCAGAAGTAGCCTGCAGTGCTGCGCTCTAACCACCGCGCCACCCTCGGCTCTTAATACTGATCCCAGGGCTAGCAAGTTGTGGTAAGAAGCCCCTGGAGACCCTAAGAGAGGGAAGTTGGAAAAAGGCCCTGGAGGAGGAGAAGGAAAACAAGGGGCAGCAAAATTGGCAGACGGGAAGGAGGGGAAAGGTTTGGGTGTGAGTCTCAGAGTCGAGGGCAACAGTGACCCAACCCAACATTGTATGCCCCCAACAAAGGGGGTCTTTCGCACCCGGTCAAGTCCCTTTCCCCCTTGTCCCTTTCCTCCTGAACCTGGAAACTTTGAATGGCAAGATACTTGATGATGCAAAAGGGGTGTAGAGTTGTAGGGTTGCATAAACTAATTGGCACGTCTGTGTGTGTGTAGATAAGCATCTTCATAAATCCACTGTGGCCACAAAGATTTCCTTGGGGTCACATGCATAGGAAGAGAGAAGAGGGAGAGAGAGAAAAAGAGAAAAAGAGGCAAAAAGAGAAAGAAAAAAAGAAAGAAAGAATGCAAGAGAGAGAGAGAAGGGGAAGGGAAGGGAAGAGAAGAGAAAATATGGAATGGAATGGAATAATGAATTAGAATAGAGAGGAGAGGAGAAGAGAAGAGAAGAGAAGAGAAGAGAAGCGAAAGTATGGAATGGAATAATGAATTAGAATTGAGGAGAGGAGGAGAGAAGAGAAGGGAAGAGAAGAGAAGAGAAGAGAAAAGAAAATATGGAATGGAATGGAATAATGAATTAGAGGAGAGGAGAGAGAAAATATGTAATGGAATAATGAATTAGAATAGGAGAGGAGGAGAGAGAAGAGAAGAGAAGAGAAGAGAAAGTATGGAATGGAATAATGAATTAGAATTGAGGAGAAGAGGAGAGGAGAGAAGAGAAGAGAAGAAGAGAAGAGAAAACTGGGGGCAGGAATACAGGGCTCATCCCCCAATCTTTTGCATGTGGGGAGAACTGCCCTAAAACAGGCCAAGATGGCAGGAAAGGTGGCTTGACCAAACAACAAGGAAAAAAAAATATTATTATTTTCCCGAACGTTTGTATTTAGTTTGGAGCGGAAGTTATAGGTTCTAATTCAGAATCAAAGCCCTCTCCAAAAACTCTGCAGCTTCGCACACTTCTTTAACCCTAAGCAAAACCTTTTCAGGGAAATGCAGAATTGGGGTGGCGGGGGGTGGGGGGGAGTCGACACTTACTGGGGAACTGGATGATTTGGGGAAATGCTGATTCCCAAAACAAAATAATCTTTTTTTGCTGCTGTTGTTCGTTTGTTTTGAAGATAACAATATCAGGGGTGCAGATTTGGGTTTCCCTCAGAGAAACTCCACCAAATTGCATTCAAAGATGGGGAAGGGGTGGGATTGTTGTTTTCCAGCGGGAATTTGTGACATCTAAAACACCCCCCCCCAAAAAAAACCATTGTTCTTGGTGTGTTTTACCAGGGAAACAGGGTCGTTGTAGGGCACGAAGGGAATAAAAACAGAGTGAAGATGCTCGGTGATGCAGCATGTAAGAATGCCCCAAGCTTGCCTTGTTCATCTTCCTTTGAGGCAACCCTTTGCCCCATCTTTTTGCCATTGGGTACCTTTGCTCAGGATCCATAGGCTTGGCTCAGCTCCTGCATTTTTTAGCAGGATGGTGCCCTCTTTTTCAACAAAACCACGTCCGAAATTTGCTAGCTCACCGAGTAAAATCCACTCCTTCTGGTATTAAACAGGCTGCGTGATCAAACGGACTGTGGAGAGGTGAGGAATTTGGGGCAGAAAATGTACATTTTGCTTATTAAAAGTCCTGGGGTTTTTTCCCCCCAAGTTTCGGGCAGGGCCAGAGAAGAGAAAAGGGATTTTACGTCCGGCACCAAAAAGTATCTCATCATAAAATTGATCCAAAAGGCTTGGATGCCTTGAAGAATGGGTAGATGTTCCCCTTCGGATGAATACCTATCTTCCTCAGCCAGGACAGGACAAGCAAGCTTGTAGTAGTGCGAAAGTGGGTATTTGAATCCATCTTCTTTCCCGTCAGTCAATCATTTTTTTCCCTCTTCTCCTCTGTGTTTTAGACAAGAAAAAATGGAACTGGAGGTAGCTTTTTTTTTTTAATTCCCTCTGCGGTGTGGTTAAAGGAATTATATTATTTACATACATACATACATACATACATACATACATACATATATATATTGCATACACACACACACACACACACACACACACACACACACATATATGTATGCATATTCTTTCTAGGCAGGTTTTATCTATGTAAGCTAAGATGTTCTGCAGCCCTAGTTCTGTGAAATCTCATTCACAAGTTTCTGGGCTTTTTGTATCTTGCTGAAAAGCAACAACTCTGTGCTGCAATTTGGGAGAGACAGAGTTGTTGGTTTTCAGCAAGATACAAAAAGCCCAGAAACTTGTGAATGTGTCTTGGCGACATTTTGACGAAGTCTCATTCGTCATCTTCAGACTGGTGTTTTCGGCTTCGTGCTTCTAAGAGCAAATGAAAACCCGAATAACCAAAGACCTACATACAAATACCTGCGAAAACCTCAGAAAACACACACACACACACACACACATACATATATAGATATACCCTTTCCTCTCCCTCTCTCCTTTTGCCATTCGCTTCTTAGTTATTTAAAAGAGAAAGACGAGGAAGAGGGGCTGGAAAAAGATGAGACAAATACTTCAAAAGAACCTCAGCCTCATCATCGTCATCGAGTTGGGGGAAAACAGAGATTTAGAAGCTGTATTGGGTGGGAAAGGAAAGGAGAGGAGGGGGGAGAATTTAAAGTTATTTAGATATTAAAAGCCATATTTTCCTGGAGGCGTCAGGAGTTGCCACCATTCGCAATCCCTCCACCCCCACCCTTCCACCCCCACCCTACCCCACCCCCTCCCCTCCCCCCACAGCCATTTGGCTGGGTAAAAAATACAGGGAGACCGAAATGTTGAACAGAGATAACGGCACCAAACCTCTTCGTTGTAGACTGCACCAGAGCATTAAACTCGGATTAACCTCCCTTCCTCTCCTCCTCTTCCAAACCCCCCCCCCCCACACACCCCGCTCCATCAACTTTCAGCTCCTTTCCCCCCTTCCCCACCACCTTTTCCAAAGAAAGAAAGAAAGAAAAATTCCAGTGGAATTTGCAGAGGAGGGTTTTTAATGCATATCCCCGTTTTTTAGCCTGCCAGCTGAAAAGAGACTTACTTGAGGGTTAAGGATAAAACCAGGGAAGGGAGGAAGAGGAGGAGGAGGAGGAAAAGGAAGAAGAGGAAGACGAAGAGGAGGAAGAAGAGGAAGAGGAGGAGGAAGAAAAGGAGGAGGAGGAAAAGGAAGAGGAAGAGGAGGAATAATAATGATGATAATAATACCTTGTTTCCCCCAAAATAAGACACCCCCTGATAATAAGCCCAATCGGGCTTTTGAGCGCATGGCAATAAGGCCAAGCGCTTATTTCAGGGCTCAAAAAAATATAAGACAGGGTCTTATTTTTGGGGAAACACAGTAATAACAACAATAATAGTGCAAAAAACCCACCTTATTCGGAACTGCCTTCATACTCAGGCGTTACCTTAACAGCTCCTAGGTCCTGGGTTAGGACTTGAACTGTTCAGTTTTTACCAGTCCCAGACTGTGCATCAAATTGAAGATTAAATAATAGATTCAAGATCCTGTGGGACTTTCGGATCCAAACAGACAGACCTCTGGCCCACAGCACGCCTGACATCGCTACTGTGGAAAAGAAAAAAAGTCTGATTCTTTAATATTGGTATACCAGGTGATGCACAAATTGAAGAGGGAAAAAAAAAATCACGAAATACCGCAATTTGCAAATTGAAGTCGAGCGATTGTGGGGGAAGAAACCAATCGTAATAGGAGCCCCCGGAGCAATACCCAAAGGGCTGCCTAGATACATGGGAAATTTTGAACTTATCAGACCTGAATATCCTGACTTTGCAAAAAAAAAAAAAACCCCAAAAAACAGCTGACTTGGAACTGCCTACATACTCAGGCGTTACCTTAACAGCTCGTAGGTCCTTGGTTAGGACTTGAACCAGAGGTAAAATCTACTTCCCTTCCCTACCGGTTCGGAAGTACACGCGCTGCGCGTGTCACATGCCCGCAAGGACCCTCTGCACATGCGCAGAGGGAATAAAACAGGTTACTTCCTGGTTAAAACCAGGAAGTAACGATGACCGGGTGAGTGGGCGGAGCCTCACGCTGCTGCCGCTACTGGTTCTCCAAACCACCTGCCGCCATTGCTACCGGTTCGGGCGAACCGGTCCAAACCGGTAGCATTTCACCCCCTGACTTTGAACTGTTACGTTTTTACCAGTCCCAGATTGTGAATCGAATTGAAGTTTAACAATAACAATAATAGATTCTGTTCCAAAATCAGGGAGCCCATAATGGCATTGCGATCTGCGATCTTGATCATATATATATATATATATATATATATATCATGCAAAGAGTTGCATGTCAATCCTTCTGCCTTGAATGCATTCTCTGAAAAAAAAAACCCACCACGCTTTGTCTCTATCTCTCGAGTCAAAATCTTTGTCATGGCTACTTTTTTCAACATCCTTGAAACATCCCTGTAAGGTAGACTCACCTTTGGGGTTTCCCTAAAGCAGAGGTGTCAAACTCAAGGCCTGGGGGCCTGGAAACAGCAAAGGATCAGCCCCGCAGTGCCTCTGCCGGCAAAAACGGAGCGCACCCGCACCCCGTTTTTGGCTGCGTGCAGCCCCCCCCCCCAAAGCTCTGTTTTCACTGTATCAAAACAAAAAGAGAAATGTTTCCCCTTTTGCATTTGAGCATGCAAGAAGGGGCAGGAAAGGAGAAAGGGAAAGAGGAAAGAGAAAGAAAAAGAAGGGAAGGTGGGAAGAGAGCAAGGAAGGAAAAATAAGGAAAGAGGGGAAGAAAGGAGAATGAAGAGGGAAGGAAAGGAAAGGATGAAGAATGAAGGGGAAGGGAAGGGAAGGGAAGGAAAAAGAGAATGGAAGGGAAGATAGAAGCAAAGGAAAAGAAAGGAAAAGAAGGAAAAAAGAAAAGGGAAGATAGAAGGAAAGGAAAGGAAGAGTGAAGGGAAAGAAAAGGATGAAGAGTGAAGGGAAGGGAAAGGAAAGGAAAGGATGAAGAGTGAAGGGAAGGGAAAGGAAAGGAAAAGAAAGGAAAGGATGAAGAGTGAAGGGAAGGGAAAGGAAAGGAAAGGATAGGATGAAGAGTGAATGGAAGGGAAAGGAAAGGAAAGAGATTTTAATGAGAGGGAGGGAGGGTCTGAGGGAAGTCCTGCCTTAGCACTTGGCCACCACAGGTGCCCCTGACACGAGTCCCATGTCACGCCCACCATGGCCCCTCTGAGGTCAAACACAACCCTGATGCAAATGAAATCAAGTTCAACACCCCTGCCCTAAAGTGTCAGGAGCAGGAAATCTCCAGCGGCCATGAATTCGTTCACGAATTCCCCCCCACGGGTAAAATTCAAGAAAGGAAATCTTTCCGAGCACCTCTTTTGAAAAACATCTGTAGCCATTCCTCTTTTTAATCCGGCACCGTTCGATGAATAGATACGGAGGCTGGGCAGAGAAAGGTGACCAACAGGTGATTTTTCTGATGGGAGGGCAAATAACACAGCTTTACAACTTTTTTTTTTTTTTTTGCCGTACTTGTTAAGTGAATCATTACATTTGTTAAGTGAGTCGTGTCATTAATCTTTCCCCATTGGCCTTGCTGGTCAGAAGCAGTCGCAAATGGCGATCCGACGAACCAGCAATGATACTACAAACCATCATAAAAGCATTCCAGTTTACTCAGTGCCTGCATTTTGACCACGTGTCCAGGCTGCATTGCTTGTTAAGTCCGAGGACTGGTTGTATGTCACGTTCTCAGTGCCATTGTAACCTTGAACCTCGAACCTCGAACCTCGAACGGATGTTTGTAAATCGAGGAGTACCTGCGATGGTGGTAGCTAGCCTTGCTTCCAAAGCTGTAACTTTTTTCTAAATTTCTGGGGGTAGGGGGTGGGGCAGAGGTGAAATGTAAAATTTGCTACTATCGGTTCTGTGGGTGTGGCTTGCTGGGGGGGTAATGTGACTGGGTGGGTGTGGCCAACTTTTTTTTAAAAAAACTTTTCAAAGCATTTTTTTCTAATGCTTTGAAAAGCCTCTGACGATCAGGCAACTCAGCTGGGATCGTCAGAGACTTTTCAAAGCATTTTTTTTTACCACCTCTTCAGCCAAGAGGTTGCAGAAAAAAATGCTTTGAAAAGCCTCTGACGATGCCAGCTGAGCCGTGCGCTCATCAGAGGCTTTTTTTTTTTTTTTGTACTTTTAAAAGCATTTTTTCGTCGGAAGAGGTTGTAGAAAAAACGCTTTTAAAAGTAAAAAAAAAATAAAGCCTTTGATGATCGCACGGCTCAGCTGGGCAATGGGGGGGGACGCAGGGATTTTTGCTACCGGTTCTCCGAACCACCCACCGCCATCGCTACCGGATTGGGTGATCCGGTCCGAACCAGGAGCATTTCACCCCTGGGATGGGGGCCGCCTGGAAGTAAGAGGTCTTGCATTAGGGTGGGTGGGTGGGGGGAGCCTCCAAAGCCTGCATCACATTATGAATTAACAACCCTTTCCAACTCAGAGGAAATAAAGTTATAACTTCAGGAAGGGCTGAAAAGAAAGGCCGGCGGGAATCAGGAATCACTTATCCATTCCGAAGCCCCGTATTCTTCCACCCAGCCCACCTTCAGCTCCAGCTTTTTAAATCCTGCAGCAGGATTTGGCCAAGAGGTACGGAGGCAAAATCTTTTCACACACACACACACACACACACACGTCCTTCTCCTGCCAAAGGATGCTGTGTGTCTTCGCTTCTCCGTTTTTGCGGCGAGGAGACGCTGCATTTATTGGCAAAAGCGACAGCGGGGAAACGATCAGATCTTCGAAAATACGCCAAGGGTCAGAAGAGGCTTCTCAGACCTTGGTCTGAACACCCTGAAGCCAACAACGTTCGACCTTCACAGCGGGGTCTGGTTAGATATTCAACCTTACCGATTTAGCTCTTCTCTCTAAAATGTCTTCAGTAGCAGAAAGAAATAGATCCCTGCATATACTCCGAAGACCAAAAGTAGAACAGAACCCAGCAAACAGAGGGATGGAATAATTTTTTTTCCCCTTTCTTTCTTTCATTCATTTTAATTTTTCATAGTTTTTTTCATCCCACCTTTATTTATTTTATTTTATGGATAACTCAGGGTAGTGAATATACCTAAACGCCTTCCTCCTCCTCCTCCTCCTCCTCTTCTTCTTCTTCCTCTTTCTCTTCTTCCTCTTCTTCCTCTTCCTCTTCTTCCTCCTCCTCCTCTTCTTCTTCTTCCTCCTCTAACTCCTCCTCCTCTTCTTCTTCCTCCTCTTCTTCCTCTTCCTCTTCTTCCTCCTCTTCCTCCTCCTCGTCTTCCTCCTCCTCCTCTTCCTCTTCCTCTTCTTCCTCTTCTTCCTCCTTCTATTCTTCCTCTTCTTCCTCCTCCTCCTCCTCCTCTTCTTCCTCCTCCTCCTCTTCCTCTTCCTCTTCTTCTTCTTCTTCTTCCTCCTCTTCCTCCTCCTCTTCTTCTTCCTCTTCTTCCTCTTCCTCCTCCTCTTCTTCCTCCTCTTCCTCCTCCTCCTCTTCTTCCTCCACCTCCTCTTTCTCCTCCTCCTCTTCCTCTTCCTCTTCTTCCTCTTCTTCCTCCTTCTATTCTTCCTCTTCTTCCTCCTCCTCCTCCTCCTCTTCTTCCTCCTCCTCCTCTTCCTCTTCCTCTTCTTCTTCTTCTTCCTCCTCTTCCTCCTCCTCTTCTTCTTCCACCTCTTCTTCCTCCTCCTCTTCCTCTTCTTCTTCCTCCTCTTCTTCTTCCTCCACCTCCTCTTTCTCCTCTTCCTCTTCCTCTTCTTCCTCCTCCTCCTCCTCCCCTTCTTCCTCCTCTTCCTCTTCCTCTTCTTCTTCTTCTTCTTCCTCCTCTTCCTCCTCCTCTTCTTCCTCCACCACCTCTTCCTCTTCTTCTTCTTCCTCCTCTTCTTCCTCCTCCTTCTCTACGTCCTCCTCCTCTTCTTCTTCTTCCTCCACCTCCTCTTCCTCCTCCTCCTCCTCTTTTTCCTACAACAACAACCTTGTGAGGTAGGTTTGGCTGACAGAGAGAAAGAGACAGCGAGAGAGTCCCTAAATTACCTAGAAGGGATACTGGCACCGAACCCAACACAATTGGGTCTCCACACAACCTTTGCTTTCAACCCACCCTTTAACCCAGCATCACTGAGATCTGGGATTATTTATTAATGGGGAAAGGGAGATCCTTCCCCCCAAGTCTTCCAAAGCTGCATTTAAAAACACATTTAGGGATGAAACCCCCACAATTATTTTCGATTGCAGAAAATACAACTTCAGCAACCGAGTGGTCAATGCCTGGAATGCACTACCTGACTCTGTAGTTTCTTCCCCAAACCCCCAAAATTTTAACCTTAGACTGTCTACTGTTGACCTCACCCCATTCCTAAAAGGTCTGTAAAGGTTTTGGGCATAAGCACCCCAGCGTGCCTTCCGTCCCTGTCCTAATATTCCTTTTTACTCTTTTTTCATGTTTTCAAATTATGTTTACACTTTTACCTGTTATCTTATATATGCTTGACAAATAAACTTATGATTATGATTATGAATTATCCCCCCTTTTGTTTGCTGAAAATTAGCCCAGAGAGAAAATAACAGCAGAATTGGGGTTGAGCTGTTAGATGCTGGAAATTATTTTTTTTTTAAAAAATGATTCTAACATTCTAGAATCTGTTCGAAATCTGGCCTGGTTTGGCATCTCCTGGCAATGATGTCCCACCTTGGTAACTTTAAGCCTTGTCGACTTGTCAACTCCCAGAATTCCCCAGCCAGCTGTGGTTGTCCACAGGTCTTTAAAGTTGCCAAGGTGTTGGGCACCCCTGATGTAGACTGTTGGCAAACCACAATCCTGCAACCAAATACCCAAGATTGTAGCTTCCTAGTCCTTAATCTTTGGTGCAGTTGGTCCAGTGGTGGAATTCAATTTTTTTTTTTTACTACCGTTTCCGTGGGCGTGGTGTGGCTTGGTGGGCGTGGCAGGGGAAGGAAGAATACTGCAAAACCTCCATTCCCACCCCACTCCTGGGAGAAGGATATTGCAAAATCCCCATTCCCTCCCCACTCGGGGGCCAGCCAGAGGTAGCATTCGCCGGTTCTCCGAACTGCTCAAAATTTCCGCTACAGGTTCTCCAGAACCTGTTGGATTTCACCCTTGTCCTTTCACCAATGTCTCAAGAGTTGACATCGTCACTTTGGATCAAGTTTCCTCCATTGAGGGAGGGGAATCTGTTGGTTTATTTTTTGGGGGGGCTGTTGTAACCCCCAAGATTTGAGGAGGATGCTCCTCCATTAGAAACCGCGCCCGAAGGCCTCCCGTCCAAATTTTGCCCTGGCCTTTTTCCAAATTCGGCATCCAGCGGAGGGTTAAAAACGGAGCTGCCCGGTTCTGAAGCGGAGAGCATATATAAACTATTTTCAGATGTATTGGTGAGTCCTTAAGAGGGTTTGCCATGCTTCTCCTCGCCCTAGGCGGGGGTGTCATTTTTAACTAGAAAGTGGAGGCCTTTTTTTTTTCCACCCTCCCTCTCCCCCTCCTGGGATCTCCCTGGGCCCCCCTCCCGTTTCTAAAATTGGAATGAAGCACTTGGCTTGACCCTTCAAAAAGAAGATAGGGTGCCGTGAACTCACTTTTTAAGGGTTGGCCCACTCATTGCCTCCTTTGTCTGAAGGGCCTAAAGTTCACAGATCAAAGTGACCTGTGCTGACCTCTTCCTCTACAACAAGAAGGGGGGAGGAGGAGGAGGGAAGGAGGAGGAGGAGGAGATGGTGGGCAGTCCAAAGTAGGAAGCCCTCTCCTGCCTCCGTTGAATTTCTCCTCCATCTTCGTAGGCTGACATAACTCCGATCCTCTAAGGGTTTCCTACAAAGATATGATTGTGGTTTTAGGGTCCCCAAATTTCAAGTTTCTTTGTGAAGAAGCCCTTGGCCACCGTTGGAGATGTCTTCTTCATTGGAAGACGAGCACCTCGATCGTCCTCCAGACGATCACCATCCCTGGGTCGACCTTCTCTACCTTTTTTCCAACCAATCTATTTTTTATTTTTATTTTTTAAAACTCAATTTTTGGACTCGCATTTTTTGGCCCGAATATCATTCATTTGATTCTTGCGTTCTTGTGATACGGCTGTACGAGCCACGCGGGGTTGGGAAAGCGAGCTTTAGGTTAGCTAAGTCCTCAGCTGAACGACCGACCACGACGGGGCCCCCCAATTTCCGTTTCGCTAAGTGAGACAGTTGTTAAGCGAGTTGCATCCCATTTTGCGCCCTTTTCTTGCCGCAGTTGTGGAGGGAATCAACACCGCCATGTTGGTTAACACGGCGGTGAAGTGAACCTGGCTTCCCCCGTGGACTTCACTCGTCAGAAGATCGCCAAAGCGGGGGGGTGTCACGTGACCCCCCCCCCCCCGGGACTCTGCGACCATCATAAATATGAGTCCATTGCCAAGCATCTTGAATTTTGATCATGTGAACCCTGTGGGGGGGGGGGGAGACTTCAACGGTCATAAGTGTGAAAAACGATCCCAATATGTCATTTTTTTCTTTGAATGGTCCCTAAATGAACTGTTGTAAGTCGAGGACTCTAAGAAAGGTGAATTTTATTCTCGGGCTAAAGATAAATTAGGGATGGCAATTGTGAATCGTTTGGGATTTCCATTGCTATAGCGTCCAGCTTGAGAATGACTGTGTTTTTATTATTTTTTTTTTTAAAAAAAGAAGCAAAGGCTTTAATGCCAACAAGCTGTCCCTGGGGTGGGGGTGGGGGGCTTCCCAGCCTGGACCCCTGGACGCCTTGAGGTGAAAACACTGAATCTGCACAAAATTCTCCAAAGCCTTCCATTATTTTAATCTCTGACTGAGCATCCCGTCTCTCTCTCTCTCTCTCGCTTCTCCTCGGTGCGTTGTTGAACAAACACACAGCGGGAATGCCTCCATTCCCATCTTTCAAACTCTGCGTATAGACAGGGGAACCTTGAAAGAAAAGCATTTATATATTTATGTATTCTCATTTATTCTTTCCTCTTCCCCTCTCAAAAGACTCTTGAATTCTAACCACCTTCACAGATTTTTTGAGGGGGGGGAAAGAGAGAGAGAGAGAAACATTTAAATGATCTACCTTGAATTAAATTGTATACGTTTCCCATCACCAACCCTTACCTTGCCTACTCTGAGGTAAATCTCCCTGAATTATGAAGGAGATGGAGGATTTATCCAGCCTGGTTCTTAACAACGTTTAATAAATTTATTTTTTGAACGAACTCGCGACGGTAACTGCTTTTGGCAAGACAGAAAAGTCTAAATAGATCTTTAACTTCATCGTAGAAAGCTGTCCAAAGCCAAAGACATACGAAGAAAGGAAAAAGGTTTAATTTTGAAGAATGTATATATACCGTGTTCCCCCGAAAATAAGACCCTGTCTTATATTTTTTTGGATCCCTGAAATAAGCGCTTGGCCTTATTGCCATGTGCTCAAAAACCCTTATTGGGCTTATTATCAGGGAATGTCCTATTTTGGGGAAAACAGGGTATATATATATATATATATATATATATATATATAATTTATTTTTGCTGATAAAGAAATAAAGGGAGACTAGTATAGATCTATTTCAAGCTCTCATCAGCTAGCCATACCCTTACTTGGATTTGAACTTAGATGGCTGACGAAAGTTTAGTAGAATAAAATTTTTAAATTATTTTTAAATTTTAAGTTCCGGAGCTCGCAGAATGTCTGCTTCTTTCTTTACTAATATACCTGGAACTTGTATTTTTAGAATAGTTTGTTTTAGATAGATAGATAGATAGATAGATAGATAGATAGATAGATAGATAGAGATAGAGATATATAGATATATAGATATATAGATATATAGATATATAGATATATAGATATAGATATATAAGTTGCCCCATCTTTTCCCTCTTCCCTTCTTTGAAATTTTGTTTGTCCACCTAAAACCTTTCCCTGCATTTTTAGAGAAGGAAGGGGAAGGGACCAGGGTGTATCTTGCAACGTCTTTTTTTTCCTGAACGGTGCAGTTTTTCTTGTGTTTTTTTTTTTCCCCCTTCTTCTACTACTTCTTTCTTTCCTTTTAATTTGCCCTTGCGACTCTTCGTTGCCTACGCCGGCCGCTGCATTTCGGCTTTAGAAAGACAAACAACTTTCTAAAAAACTCTGGGAGAAAACCATGTGCCCGTGTGTAAGGGCTTTGAATGAGGGAAATAGTTGTCCGATTTTGCCATGGTATGCTCAGCCACCGTCGCCTAATCTATCTTTCATTTTGACCGACAAATGTCGAGAATCTGTATCTGTCTCCAACCCCTCGGGAGACTTGATTAATCCACAAAAGGGCACCATTATCCAAAGAAGAGGAACAGGGAGGGAGGGCGAAGGAAACCGTGATTTGCAGAAGGAGGGTGTCTTTAAACGATTGACTTAGTGGGTGAAGTCAAAAGCAAACACGCTGGGGTCTTTAAAGAAAGAGGGGGGGGAAGTGGGGGAAGCAGGGAGGAGGTGGGCTTGGGAGGAAAAAAAAAATAGGGGCAACCAAGCTAGAAAGCAGAGAGAGAAGTCATCCTTCCCAAACATCTCTCTTCCATCTGGTCACCCTTCTTCGAGCTTCACCCATCTTCTCAAAATAGAATGATGCAGTTGCATTCACATTTTTCTACCGTGTTTCCCCGAAAATAAGACCGGGTCTTATATTAATTGTTTGCTCCAAAAGATGCATTAGGGCTTATTTTTCTGGTTAGGTCTTACCCTGTTTCCCCTAAAATAAGACATCCCCTGATAATAAGCCCAATCGAGCTTTCGAGCGCATGCGCTAAAATAAACCCCCCCCCCCGGAAAATAAGTCCTCCCCAAAAATTAAAGATAGCCGGTCCCTGCCATTTCCTCTGGTTAGGGTTAGGGAGACAGAGCTGGAAATCAAGTAAGATGGCAAGAGGAGCCCCATCTTGTTCTCCGCGCCCCAAAATAATAAGACCTCCCTGAAAATGAAGCCAAGTGCTTATTTTGGGGTTCAAAAAATATAAGACAGGGTCTTATTTTGGGGAAAACACGGTATTTTGGTGGGGGAAAATACGGTACTAAATGCATCCATCTGTCTGACAATTTTAACTGGAGCTTGTTTTGGGGGTAGGGCTTATATTACGAGCCTCCTGAAAAATCATGGTAGGATTTATTTTCTGGTTGGGTCTTATTTTTGGGGGAAACAGGGTAGATATCTCAGAGATTTCCCCCTCCCCCACACTTTCTTTTCAGCCTTAATTCTCCAAAATTTAAACTTTAATGGGAATAGTCAATGTTAATAGACATGCTCACACCCTTAACTTGCTGACTTAACCCGTTTTCTAAGGTTTGTCCAAGTCGCTAACCCTATTGAAATGGATTCACCCAAAACGTTGGGCCACCAAAAATTTGGGGTGGGGGGGAATCCTAACCATGGTTGGTTAACATTCAGGTTGGTCAGCCCTTTGAAGTAGAGCAGCTCAAGAATGATCTACTTGAATTCCACTTGGTTGTAAAAAAGATATACAAGTAAAATTTTGAACCCCAACAGAGATTCTCTCTCCTGTTTATACCAAAGAGAATCAAAGTGAGGCAATCTTGAGTTTCTGCCTCACCTCCACCACTCTGTCCAGGCTAACGTAAGGTTTACAGGATGGTTAGTTGAATTCTTTCTTCACCAGCTGGTGGGTGGGTTTTTTTCATTAAATTGGTTGTTGAAGAAACTTGGTCAAAACTTAAAAGAGAGAAAAAGAGAGATAAGAGGGGAAGAAGGATGGTGGGAAGCTAATAGATCGTCTAAGGGTCTTGTGTGGACGCAATCCCCAGATGATCAGGGCTACAGAAATTAGAAGTGGCCACAGGGAGGTTCATTGATGTTAGAAAGAAGTTGGAAAGAACAACACAATTGAGGCATCTGAGAGGATGAATGCTAGGCTCCTCCTCCAGGGATCCTTTGAAGGCCTTGGAAATACCACCGACAAGTTGAGTGCTACTTCCATGATCTTCACCCTGTAGGCATCTTCTAGCTAAGGTAGTCCTAGTTTGAGACCAGAATGAGTTCCATTCCAAAAGACTCAGGCCAACCCACATTCTCTAACCTAGCTTATGGGTCTCCGAAGCTGGCCAATTGGTCTCACAAACTGAGCTCACAAACTGGACCTCAAGATGATGTGGCCCTTTAGCATGAGTCCGGTTCCAGGTTCACCCTAAAAATCTTGAGTGGTATCTCCTCTGCTTGGTGTTGTTACTGGTTCTGCAGATAATAGAATAGAATAGAATAGAACAGAATAGAACAGAACAAGAGTAGAGTAGAACAGAACAGAACAGAACAGAACAGAACAGGAGTAGAGTAGAACAGAACAGAACAGAACAGAAGTAGAGTAGAACAGAACAGAACAGAACAAGAGTAGAGTAGAACAGAACAGAACAGGAGTAGAGTAGAACAGAACAGAACAGAAGTAGAACAGAACAGAACAGAACTAGAGTAGAACAGAACAGAACAGAACAAGAGTAGAGTAGAGTAGAACAGAACAGAACAGGAGTAGAGTAGAACAGAACAGAACAGAAGTAGAGTAGAACAGAACAGAACAGAACTAGAGTAGAACAGAACAGAACAGGAGTAGAGTAGAGTAGAACAGAACAGAACAGAAGTAGAACAGAACAGAACAGAACTAGAGTAGAACAGAACAGAACAACAGAGTTGTAAGGGGTCTTAGAGGACTTCTAGTCCAATCCCCTGCTTAGACAGTGTTGGCGAACCTTTTCGGCGCCGAGTGCTGAAACGGGAGCACACGTGCGCGCTCGGGGGAGGGGCACCGAAAACCGGAAGAGCCGCTCCCCAGCATGCAGATTTCCGGTTTCCGGCATGCATATGCGCGCCGGTCACCTGGTCTTTTGGTTTCTGGGGGGCATGTGTGCGCAAAGACCCGTTAACTCGCACTGGGAAGCTCAGCTCAGCTTCCTGGCGTGCACATGCGTGCCAGGGAGCTACTCTTCCGGTTTCCGGTGCTTCCACATGCGTGAAGATCAGCTTAGGAGAAATTTCTCCTTAGTTCTAGGTTGCTTCTCTCCTTGATGAGTTTCCTCCTGTTACTTCTTGTCCTGCCTTTGGGTGCTTTGGAGAATAGCTTGACTCCCACTTCTTTGGGGCAGCCCCTGAGATATTGGGACACTGCTATCATGTCTCCCCTGGTCCTTCTTTTCATCAAACTAGACATCCCCAGTTCCTGCAACCGTTCTTCATACATTTTAGCCGCCAGTCCCTTAATCCTCTTTCTTGCTCTTCTCTTCTTTTAACTGAATAAGAAATGGAGGCAGGCTTCTGTCACGTACAACTAAAGTCCTCCTGAACTCCACCAAAAGATGCATCAGAGCCAGATTTTCCAACCACTGGCTGTAGAGGTACTACAACTTCCAGAGTTCCCAGCTAGCACACTAACTCAGCCTTCTGGGCATTGCAGTCCTTTGCATCTGGCAAGGACCAAGAGTAGAAACCTGATCTTGAACGGGCCTTCCATATTTCGGGACTTCCCATAACCCCTTGGCTTGTAGTTCCTCCCGAAGAGTTGGCTTGGGCAAGTCCCACAGTAACCAGGTAACCAAAGGAGGTACTAATCCCACCCTAAAAAGCCTTTGTAACACCACACCTAGAGTACTGCATCCAGGTTTGGTCACCACACTATAAAAAAGATGTTGAGACTCTAGAAAAAGTGCAGAGAAGAGCAACCAGGATGATGAGGCAACTGGAGGCTCAAACAGACAATGAACGGTTGCAGGAACTGGGCATGGCTGGTCTAGTGAAGAGAAGGACCAGGGGAGACAGGATAGCATCTTCCAATATTTGAGGGGCTGCCACAGAGAGGAAGAAGGGGGTCAAGCTATTCTCCAAAGCACCTGGAGGCCAGACAAAGAACAATGGATGGAAACTGATCAAGGAGAGATTCAACCTGGAAATAAGGAGGAATTTTCTGACAGTGAGAAACAATCAACCCATGGAACAGAAGTTGCCTTCGGAAGTTGTGGGAGCTTCATCCCTGGAGGCTTTCAAGAAGAGACTGGACTGCCATCTGTTAGGAATGGTGTAGGATCTTCTGCTTGGGCAGTGGGGGGGGGGGTTGGACTAGATGACCTACAAGGTCCCTCCCGACTCTGTTCATCTGACTACAAGAACCCATGGGTGGAAGTGAATCAAGGAGAGAAGCAACCTGGAATTAAGGAGAAACAGTGAGGACCATTAACCAGTGGAACAGCTTGCCACCAGAAGTTGTGGCAGTTTCATCACTGGAGGTTTTCGAGAAGAGACTGGACTGCCGTTTGTCAGAAATGGTGTAGGGTCTCCTGATTGGGCAGGGAGGGGTTGGACTAGATGACCTCCAAGATCCCTTCCAACTCTGTTCATCTGAAAAATAAAAACCTAGTTAATTGATGGATGCTACCTGAAAGCTGGAAAGGGGGAGGAAGAAGGCAGGAAAAACCAAACGGAGGGGGGTGGGAAGGGTTTAGCGGCAGCGGGGTTTTTGGCCAGAGCCATAATTAGATGTAAACAAGAGGCGTGAGGGGGCAGCTCAGTCCAGGCACACAATTGTGAAGGGATTAACTCTTAAATAAACTAATAAAAGGGAGCAGAGATTGCAGGACAGATACAAAGCAAAGCAAGACTATCAAAGGATGCCGAAGTCCCGAATTTTCTGACAATGCCGTTCAGAGGCTCCCCGCCAACAGAAAGGTAGAAGGAATGTGCCCAGCTGGCATCTTTTCAACCACGCCATGTAAGAACCCTTTCCCCCCCGCCCCTTCCTGAATCTGGGAATGAAAAAAAATGGCCAGGTGGAGAGAGGTAAGATGGGACCTTCCTGGGACTCTGAAACGTGAGGCTGAGGGGGGCTTTATTTGAGGGGTTTCTTCTACTCCCAAATCTTATCTCCTGGTCCTCATGGTTTTAAATCCAGCGCTGGTTCGGAGGACAACGGCCTTGGAGTACTTTGTTCCAGCTTTGTCCAACTGTGTTTTTTTGAGCTTGCTTAACAGAAGTTGGGAAGCTGAACACAAGATTGTGGCGGGTGGGCTTCTGCCCAAGAGGGTCCTTCCCTTGAGCCACAGAACATGGGGTGGAGTCAGGAGGTCCCCCAGTCTCCATAATTTCTAACCCCGCGGTCTTAGGTTCAAGTTTTAGTCTCCTCACTAGGTAGGACCGAGTAGCTCAGATGAACCTCACAGAATCGAATTGAAGTCCCTGCTTCACTTCTGGATGGGCCTTTTGGAGCATATTGGCTAACCCAGGGTTCTACAACCTTAAACACTCAAAGAGCCATTTCGACCTGTTTCCCACTGAAAAGAAAACACCGGGAGCCACAAAACCCTTCCCGTGCCTGACTATTTCTTGAGCGGCCACAACTAGCATATGTAGTTGAATTCAACGTTCTGTTTTCTTCTGAAACTTTTCTTTTCTTGGATTTAATCCATGGTTGGCCTACCGGGGGTTGAAAAGCTCAATAAATCGCGTGCTGGCAGGTGTCACACATTGGCAGTTGTGACGCCTAGTTTGAGTGCCAGGGAGCCGCAGCAGAGGGGTGAAAGAGCCACATGCGGCTCCAGAGCCCCAGGTTGCTGACTCCTGATCTAAGACAAGGGATATTGGGTTAACCCTTCTCTTCCAATGTCTTCTCCCCCGAGTGCAGGGGGGGGGCCTCATCGAGCACCCCAAAAATCACTTCCTCTTCCCCATTCTCCCCTCCTTTTCAACGTCTCTTGATTTTCAGGTATTTAATTCGTCTTTTCACACGGTTCAGTCTACCTTTTCTTCTCCTGGCCATTCCATTCTTTTATGTTTGGGCTTTAATCCCAAGAGATCAGAGAGTTTAACCTTTTACGGGGTCCACTAAGACGGGTGGGGGTGAAATACCTGGAATTTTTATTTGTGGGGGGGGGAGAATCTCACACAAAAAAACACACACACACACCCAGCAGGAGTCTTCCAGGGCGAACCGTGTTGTCGGGATGAGGCTGAATTTGTCGCCGGGTTGATCTTGATTCTTGGTGGGCTGCACACAGAGCCAGGCGTTGTCTCGATTGTAACATACCTAGGGTGTCATTTGTGTCCCGTCTTCCGGATTGCCAAAAGATTACCCCTTGCTAGCAGCTGTTTTGTAGCAGGAACAATGGAGAGGCCATAGGAAGTAGCACAAGATTGGGAAAAAAGGAAAAACACACACACACACACACAGAGGCATCCACAAAAACCCCTTCTTAATCAGCTTGAGCCAAAGTTCATAAAGTTAGTCTGCGGGATTTAAAAACCAACTTGAAGTCGTTTCCATTCCTTGGTTGAATTTGGGCGTGTGTGTTTGTGTGTGTGTGTAGAGGGGAGGGGGCATGTGTGTCCTTGCACAATCCTTCCCCCTCCGTTTATCCCATTAATGAAATTCCCCCCTCTGACAATAGGGCAGAGGTCTCCATGGGGCAAATGGGAGAAACGCTCAAAGGGCAGCCAAGAAAGAAAACTCCGATTATCGTGAAACGTTGGTTAAAATAGATTTAATTTCTCTCCGAGTCATTTGGCTTCCTTCCTTCCTCAGACGGCAGATCAAAATGCATTTGCTGCCCCCCACCCCATCCTTTATGAACATTTTTTTCTGATAGGGAACTACAATTCCCAGCCTCCTCTGCTGTGTGGGGATTGCAAGCTGAGTCACAATTCCAGGTGTTGATTTGTACCAGGGGTGAAATCCAGCAGGTTCTGACAGGTTCTGGAGAACTGGTAGCGGAAATTTCGAGTAGTTCGGAGAACCGGCAAATGCTACCTCTGGCTGGCCCCGGAGTGGGGTGGGAATGGAGATTTTACAATATCCATCCCCTGGAGTGGGGAGGGAATGGGGATTTTGCAGTATCCTTCTCCTGGAGTGGGGAAGGAATGGGGATTTTGCGGTTTCCTTCTCCTGGAGTGGGGAGGGAATGGGGATTTTGCAGTATCCTTCTCCTGGAGTGGGGAGGGAATGGGGATTTTGCAGTATCCTTCTGGAGTGGGGAGGGAATGGGGAATTTGCAATATCCTTCCCCTGGAGTGGGTGGGAATGGGGATTGTGCAGTATCCTTCCCCTGCCATGCCCACCAAGCCACATCCACCAAGCCATGCCCACAGAACCGGTAGTAAAAAAAAAATGGATTTCACCACTAATTTGTACCTTGAGTAAGGGAATCCAGCTTGTAACTCTTCCATGCAAACCTTAGGAAGGAATGAGTAGGAAAGAGGAGTTGGTTGCTTTGCGCCTAGGTTTGGAAGCCAGAAGAACCAGGCGCTGGATAGGAGACCCCCAAGAAACCATCAAAAGAAAGAGACTTTGAAAAAGCATTCCTAGCAAACTGCCGTCTGTATTATAGAGCTCAGCTTATAAAGTTTCTAAGAACCGAGAGAGTCTTGAATACATTTTTTAAAATTTTAGCTGGTCCAAATACCAAGTATATACCCATGTCTTCGACTTTCACGACAGCCCTGCGTGGTAGACCAGGCTGAAAAAAAAAAACCCCACACCTAGCCAAATGTCTTCTCCT
This sequence comes from Arizona elegans, assembly GCA_022577455.1. Taxonomy (NCBI): domain Eukaryota; kingdom Metazoa; phylum Chordata; class Lepidosauria; order Squamata; family Colubridae; genus Arizona; species Arizona elegans. The sequence goes on from JAKOOJ010000023.1 coordinate 9,271,085, forward strand.
CTCCCCCTCCCCCACACTCTCCCAGTTCCAGGCCTGAAAATAAAAATGTATTCACTAACCATTAAGCCACCTTGTCCTTGTTGAAAATAAGCCCTCTTGAGACAGGCAGCGGAATCTGTCCCCCCCCCCCACTATAGATTTTGGGTTTTTTTGCAGCCGAAAAACAAAGCTGCAGGGTTTTATGGGAAACGGGGTGCCCAGAAATAGGTGCACCCAGATGGGAAAATCAAGTCCTTAAAAGCGGAAGAATTGAGCATGAGCAAAATCAGAATGGAAGCCTTGCGATTGGGTCCGCCTTATTTTCCTGGCCTTTGGTTTATTTCAAATAAACGAAGATATTTTTACAAATTAAAACTTGCTGGCACAACTAAAGCGTTAGCAGGAGCCCATCCGAAGGGTGGGTTTTTGCGCCCCCAAACTCAGCTCCTCAGGAAGCTTTTGGGGTCACCCAAGACCCCCAGAGCCCTCGTGGCGCAGCAGACTAAAGCACTGTGATTAACATCAGCTGCCTGCAATGACTGCAAGTTCTAATCTCACCAGGCTCAAGGTTGACTCGGCCTTCCATCCTTTCTAAGGTCGGTAAAATGAGGACCCAGATTGTGGGGGAAATAAGATGACTTTGTATAAAATATACAAAAGTATGAAGGCTATTGCTTAACGCATTGTAAGCCGTCCTGAGTTTCCGGAGAAGGGCGGCATATAAATCAAATTAAAAAAAAAAAAGACCCCAATTTAGCCTGAAATCCTTTC